>WNWU01000044.1:488349-513242 GCA_012654045.1 Ptyas mucosa | reverse complement strand
CCTCCCTCCCTCTCCATTCCTTCCCTTCCTTCTTTCGTTCTTCCCCTCTCCTTCCTTCTTTCCTCCCTCCCTCCCTCCCTCCCTTCTTTCCTTCCCTCCCTCCCTCCCCCTCCCTTCCTTCTCTCCCTGCTTCCCTTCCCTTCCTCCCTCCCTTCCCCGCCCTTCCTTCCCTTCCTTCCTTCGTTCTTCCCCTCTCCTTCCTTCTTTCCTCCCTCCCTCCCTCCGTCCTTCCCTTCCTGGCAGATGCAAGCAACCAGACAAATAATTATTTAGCAATCAAGTTTACGATTAGAATTAGGGTCCTTGTTCCCACCTCCATAGAGTTGTCACTCCATGCATCAGTGAAGCAGAGCAAAAAAAAGGACCAGAACAGCTGTTCTAAGTATGCAGAGGATTCCAGGACAACTGTTTGGAATGGGAAACAGAGGAGTAATACAGAGAGAACATTTGGGAGGCCAATAGATTTGTTCTCTTTGGCTGGAACGGTGCACAAAATATATCCCACTTCAAAGGAACAAACAAGCAGACACCTGGGGTCTAGAAGAACAGGCACTGCGAAAGAGTTTCTCATTTATTACAGATAATATTGGAGATGGTGGAAGGCAAGGTAGAACTGAGCAGTCTGTTTTATGTCCGTCTCTCTTTTCCTCTTATGCAGCTTCAGTAAAAACAGCCTATGAATAACTATGTGACCTTTTTGCCCAGCCTCCTGTCTAAACCAGAGATGTTTTAGCGCCTTAGGTAGGCTATTTAATGGGACTTTCTCATGCACGTTAGCAAGGAATGCAAAAGCTGAGACCACATTTTGGGTTAGTTGAAAACTGGCTTGATGTCTTGTAGGAACGTAATAGTTGTGGGTTGTGAACAAGCCATTACTGATGGTAAGAGTGATGTTTTCAAATGAAAGGATGTCCGTAAATGTGAAGTTGGCCCAGATCAACATTTTCACTTCCTTTCTTCAGAAACAAAATAGAAACCTCACGGATATTCAACCTATTGGATCTTGGCAGATGTAAGCCACCCAGTTTAAGATTTTGCTCAAGACTTCCCAAGACCACCAAGCTTTGCTGAAGGCAGTAATCAAACAGACATTGTGAGATCAGACCTCACGACTACCTTAGGATAAAGCTTAGAACCTTATTTTTAGATGCCCCTTTCCAATTCTAAAGTTTTATGCAAAGATTCATAAAGCCAATGGGATTATAAAAAGGTGTATATGCCAAATGGGATTATAAAAAGGTGCATGAGTGGCGTAGCAGGCTAATGCCTCCTATTAAGGCAGCATTTAACATCCAGCTGCCTGCAATTACTGCGAGTTCTAATCTCACCAGGCTCAAGGTTGACTCAGCCTTCCATCCTTTCTAAGGTGGGTAAAATGAGGACCCAGTTTGTGGGGGCAATAAGCTGACTTTGTATAAAAATATACAAAGTATGAAGACTATTGCTTAACACATTTAAGCCGTCCAGAGTCTCTGGAGAAGGGCGGCATATAAATATAAATAAAATAAATAAAAAATAAATAAATGTGCTAAATCAGATTATCAACCCATATAGCTGAGTATTATCAATATTGGTTGACTAACAACTCTTTAGAGGGTCATGCATGATTATTCTCAAGTCCTTGGAAATTTTGTAGGTGCTTTACTACTAAACTATGGTCTCTATAAATCCAGTGCTTTCATTGCAGCTAGCTAGAAAAAAATAAGTTTGAACAGATAATAGCAGATTATAGTGTAAGCACAGCCTGCTGTCAGCTTCAGTTCCATTTCTGGGTTAGAAGCATGAATAGAAGTCTTCTTGCAGTCAGCTTCTAGTCTGGTGAATCATCTTGCTTCTCGGATGAATATATTTTACAAGTTTAAGATAAGGATAAATTGGGTTGAATGAGAATCCTCTAGAACATTTCAAGCTCCTTAAAGCATGTGTGGGATTAAAAAGGAATAATTTGACTTAATACATGGTGAACACTTGACCTTATATGTGGGTCACAATAATTACAGTGATTACTATAATTATTGCAATTACATGGTTGAATTATTGGAAACCTGCGGGGTCAATGCATATGCATGTTACTCATTGGATTTTAATAAATCTTCGGTAAATTTTGGAGCGTAGGTTGAAATCAGCCACTATTCTTTAGCTAGTTCACATTCCACATTCCATATTGTACTATAATATCATTGTTTGATTGTGGCTTAATATGTTGTGCGAACTCAGCCTTTGTGCATAGCAAACCAAGATGTAATGCCTAGAATGTATAGGTGGTTTTGGTTTATTCAATAAACTATGGCGGAACAAGCCATATCCCTTATATAATGTATTATGATGCTGACTTGAAGGTAGTCCGCTTTTCCATCTTTTATCCAGATGGTAACAACTTATTCAGTGCATAGGTTTCATAAGAGGACAATAAGATGTGGAGTTCCCAGTTTTTAGGGTGGTCCCACAGATTGAGATGGTTGACACAATACGTTTCTGTAATAAGTGAAGCAGATATGGACTTCATCTTCGTATTCTTTGACTTTTTCAATGATCTACCATCTTTCCCCAAAAATAAGACCTGGTCTTATTTTCTTATCAGCCCCACAATAAGCACCAGGTCTTATTTTCGGGGAATGTCTTACCCGCTTACCTTAGGACAACTCCAGCCATGCTTCCCACACCCCAACACCTGTGGCACCACTGCTTGACTTTTCTGCAGCCACTTGTGGCCACTCGTAGACCAGACATTGCATGGCTCATCGCGCCAGTGCCACTTCTCACAGCAGGAGTGTTCTGCCCCAGCTCCGGATTCTCAAGAATTGTGACACACACCCATGGTCCTTATCAAAGTTATAATGTACCAAGAATAAACAAAGTCCGGCAAAGGTTGGCAACCAGAAAACAAGATACGATAAGACACTCACTCTCCAAAATGCTCTGTAATAATTGCATGTTGTTTCCAGCAAGAAATTACTAACTGCGTGCGACTTAAATAGGCTAAGGGAGTGGCCAATTATCCTCAAACCTTACTCTCAAGGAGACCTCCTCCTCCTGAGTAGCCACTCCTGCCTTCTGGTAGCCCTGCGTGCTCGAGCATTGAGAAGAGGCTCTTCCACTTCGCTCTCTCCACTTGAAGCCTCTGGAGGTTCTGAAGGCCCAGGCTGAGTCTCTGCCTCTGGAACCACATCCTCTTCAGCCTCCTCACTGTCTGACGCGAGTGCTGGCTGCGCAGGCTCCACACCAGCCTCCTCGTCGTCAGGATCAGCCACGATCCGTGCAGGCCACTAGTGGGCCACAACAAGAAGGCTGCATGGTGTGTTGTGCCCTTGCGTATATGAGCAACAGCACTGGCATGATATGCCACATGGCATCCAGCTGAGAGCGGTGGCACCAGTGCGATGATGCTCACAGTGTTCTGCCATGAGCGGCAGCACCGGCACGACAAGCCATGCGACATCCTGTGACTACAAAAAAAGTCAGGCAACGGCATGACAAGTGTCGGGGCATGGGAGGCGGTTCTAAGGTAAGCAGGTGCAGGGCACATGGGGCAGCTCCACCCCCCACCCCCGCCCTAGCTTGATTTTTACGCCTGCGCTTCACCCCCATATCTAATAACCAGATGGTGGGCGGGACTTAATAGGGCTTATTTTGGGGGGGGTTGGGCTTATATTAGACGCAGGCATGAAAATCGGGCAAGAGCTTGTTTTCGGGGTAGGTCATATTTTCGGAGAAACAGGGTAGCATGTTATCAGCAGTAACATATCTCATTCTTAAGCCTTTTCTAAACTAGAATATTGTACAATAGTTAGCACATTCTGTCAAGTTATCTTTCTTTTGTATTGGTATGTAGCTGATTTCTTTCTTTCTTTTCTTTTTTTTTATGATAAAGGAATGTTTTAATTTTCACCACCTTATCAGTCATTCAAACATGTTCATTAGAGGGCTGCTTCATACAATACTTAGCATCTAATTTCTTTCTTTTTATATATACATAATTTTTATTTATTTCTTTGTAAACAAAATATAGAACAACATATAGATCATGGTGAGAACCTTACACAATACATTATCATCAGTCCAGCTATACAAATAAGAAATAAAAGCTACACTAACCTTATCCTCTTTTTATTCTATTATTTAGCCAAGTATACCATTGGTCCCAACATTGAAAATATGCGGATTCTTTTTGATCTCTCAAAGTTCTTGTTAGCCTATCGGTTTCTGCATATTCAATAATTTTCCCTAAGATCAAGTCTTCTGACAGTAGGTCTTTCCCCTTCCAATTTTGGGCGAGACATATTCTTGCTGCAGTTGTAATATATAATATATACAATTAAACACCATTTACTCGTGCCTATCTTGTCTGGCCTAATATTTAATAGGTAATATTCCGGTTTCAGTTGCAATTTATATCCAGTGATTTCTAGCAGCCACCTCTGAATAAGTTTCCAGAATTCAATTACCCCGGGACAAGTCCACCATACGTGAAAATAGGTACTGATTTCTTTCTATCTGTTGGCCATTGCATTGTTCTTCAGAGTTGTTGGCATAATTTGGTTAGAGTCTTTAAAGAGCCTCAGCTGGGACTTTATCTTGCCCATTGATATGACTTTCTCAATAAAATACAGAGACGATGCATTGTGCCTTTATGACACAGTGGTTAGAATGCAGCATTACAAGCTAACTCTCCCCACTGCCAGAAATTCGATCCTGAATTCCTTAAGGTTGACTCAGCCTTCCATCCTTCTGAGGTGGGTAAAACAAGGACCCAGATTGTTAGGAGCAATATGCTGACTGTGTAAACTGCTTAGAGAGGGCTGTAAAGCACTGTGGAGTGGTATGTAAGTCTAAGTGTTATTGCTGTCTTTTATGAAATCACTAAAGTGGTCGTTTGCCTCCAGCATCTTCCTATTTCATTGCTGCCCGTTATGGATGCTTGCTTGCTTACTTTAGCTGGGCAGCTGGCATGACCTTCATGCCTTTAGTTGTCCCTGCTGGGAGTATATATTTTTAATGTGCACTCTTTGTGTTCTTCACATCTTCCTCCCAGGAATAAAACCTCTCTCTCTCTCTCTCTCTGCCATTGCAGGATTAGGGGAGAGGGAGTGCTCAGTATGGAGTAAATTGTAAATAAGATATATTGTAGTGGTACATATGAACTGTGATCAGGGAAAAGGGAGAAAAACATTTTTTTAAAAAAAATATGCCTTTATGCTGTACAGTCTAAAGAAGAAACAAATGAGCTATACAATCATATAAACATTTCCTCTCCAAGCATATTGCAAATGATTTTTGCACGTTAGGAAGCTTGGTCCCAGCTGGAACAGGAGATAATAACAGTAGGGTCATCTTTTCATATTTTTTTTTTTAAAAAATCCTTATTCCTTTTTCTTCAACATTACCTTTTAGTCAAAAAATGGAGGACGCTTAAAATAGGCCCAAGGGTGTATTTCCCTCAGTTCTGCTTTAGGAACATAAAAATGTTTGCAGTATTTCTGAGTCAGGCAGAGCTTTCAAACAGCCTCAGTCATTGCACTCCAAAATACTAAGTCACTGATTTGATTGTCTCAACCCAAAAGGAAATATCAATTCTGAAATCCTGATATTTATATTGGCGCTCCAGAAGTGAACTTAAAGCTATTACTTTCCAATCGGTGACATTTTAATGTCTTGCAACTTCCTCACAAAATATCCATCAAATGATGGAAATGTTTGTAGCAGCGTGGCTGTAGTGTAAACTATAGCAAGTAACTGGACAGAAGCCCAACTTTCTTTTATTTACTTCTTTGTTAAAATTTTATGCCCCCATCTTCCTACAAGGTGACTCCTTTACCTCTTCAGTTGTCTTTCTCCGAATGTTTATTTTGTCCCCATGGCCTTCTCCTCCTCCTCCCTCAGTGGTGAGTTGCTCCCGGTTTGGACTGGTTCGCAAGAACTGGTAGTAAAACCAGCAGGAGGCTCCGCCCACTGACCCGGACGTCATCAGAAGTGATCTGCGCATGCGTAGAAAAGCGCATGTATGTGCAGGAGCATGATGTGAACCAGTAGTAAAGGCAAGTAGAACCCATTCCTGTCCTCCCTGCTTCGTATCCCACCTTCTCTAACCTCTATCCCTACCTCTTTGTAACAGGTCAATTATTTTCTTGCAGGCAAGTGCTTCAGTGGCGCAGTGGTTAGAGTGCAGTACTGCAGGTTACTTCTGCTTAATGCTGGCTGCCTGTAATTTGGCAGATCAAATCTCACCAGGCTCGAGGTTGACTCAGCCTTCCATCCTTCAGAGGTCAGTAAAATGAGGATCCAAATTGTTGGGGTCTCCCTTATGCTGACTCTGTAAACCGCTTAGAGAGGGCTGTAAAGCACTGTAAAGCAGTATATAAGTATAAGTGCTAAGTGCTATTGCTATTCTATGACTGCCTTGGTCCACCTGCCATCAGTTCTTCTTGCCATGTCAACAACCCATTTCCATCGACCAACCCATTTGATCGGGCTCAAGGTTGACTCAGCCTTCCATCCTTCGGAGGTGGGTAAAATGAGGACCCAGATTGTTGGGGGGCAATATGCTGATTCTAAAGTCTTTAGAGGGCTCTAAAGTACTGTAAAGTAGTATATAAGTCTAAGTGCTATTGCTATTATGCTCGCAGTTGTTCACCTCTCTAATGCTGGTCCACAGTTAATGGTATATATAGATCAAGCACCTGGGAAATCAGGAGATTCAGGCAGTTCAAATGAGTCTAAAGATTTATTGAAAGCTTAAGTCCTCTGTACAAGAATCTGGCCAAGTGACCATTAAAGGAAATACATGGAAGTTAAGAATAGAAAGGAATTCAAGGTGGGTTGGATTTAGATCACTTGCAGGCACGAAGGGACTTGTGACTTATGACTTATGTGTGGATATCTAATCCTGCAAACTGGTAGTAGATGAAGTTGAGGCACTGAGCACTAGCTATTGATGTCATGGCCTTCAACCTATTTAAGACCACAACCGCAACCAAAGCATTATCTAGATAAAAGGGATAACTGTTGTGACTGCTCTAGTAGAGGCAACACTACTTTGAAATGAAGTGTCCCTCACTTCCCACTCAATTTTCTCTCACCTGTACGGCAAAGAATTTCAAGAAGCAACCTGCCGTCCACACACAGAAATGAAACATAAAAACAAAACAAAGTAAACACATTTAAAACATTTTGGAGGGATTCTGAACTTGTCCATCAGCCTTAATATCTATATCTAAATCTTAACATCTAAAAAAGTCTACCTAAGAGCAATTCAGGGATGAGCAACTTTTGGGGACCCATCAATTTCAGTCATCTCTTTCTGAGTATCCATCCCTTCAATATTTTTGTCTGTGTGTTTCCCCTCTAACAATCGACCAGCATAACCAGCATAACAAGAGTAATAGCACTTACTGTAGACTTACATACCACTCCATAGTGCTTTAGGGCACTCTCTGAATGGTTTACAAATGTCAGCATATCTGGGTCCTCTTTTACTGGCCTTGGAAAGGATGGAAGGCTGAGTCAACCTTGAGCATGTCAGGATTGAACTCTTAGCAGCGGGCAGAGTCAACTTGCAAATAACTACTGCATCACCACGGCTCCCGTTCCGTGTTTACTTTTGTGCTTTTGGACTTTCCCTTTCATGGGTCTCTTTCTATCTTTTGTGTTTCAGCAAATCTCAAGGTTTTCCTGAGCTTGCTGAAAGTCTCTTTTCTTCTGTTGATGATGTGATTTGCTTGTCTAAGGACCTGGAGTTCATGGTTAATACGTACGGTTGGCAGCTTCTGACTGACTTCCACAGAGAGGGAGGAGGAATACAATTAAGCAAAGAATATTGCCTTTAAATGCTGGCAATCCATCCTCGAAAAAAGTATGCTTTATTAGATAATTGCTTGGCCTAATCTAATCTGGTTGTTCCTAAACTTTACATTTGCTGGAGATTTAAAAACATGCCCCATTTTCTCTGTCGTTGAGCGACTTTGTGGGATGAAGATGGCATGGACATTTTGCCCCCTCCCTGTCAAAATGCCAAGTAAATGCTTAAAATCCATTTCACTCCTCTAAATTACAGAGAAATCAACCAGGCAGAAACTATTGCTGTATTAGCTGAAATAAATCACTACAAGGGCAAGACTGACTGGGAATACTTCTGTCTATTTATTGATGTGGAGCTTGATCCAGGAGAAAAAAAAAAAATCAAAGTTCTCGGGAGACAGTATGTGGGGAACTTTGCACACTTCTTGCAGGAGATGAGGATGGCGATGAATTGCAAGTACTTATCTTAGCAAAAGTGCCATCGCGGTTTCACGGGAGGGAAAAAAAAGAAAAAGAAAGAAAAGGAGATTTGCAAAACTGTTTTAAAGAGAAGACAATGCCGATGCTGATAATCCTCATGAATGAAGAAGCTGAACCTCATCAATTTTTTTTTCACTGCGCCTGTTTATTTTTTTCCCCGTTTTATTTTATTTTTTTTTAAAAAATCCTTGTTTATTGAAGACAATAATTCAATAGATGGGAATGTGCAGGAACATCCATAGTCTGGATGAGTTGAGTTACTAACTGATTAGCATTCCTGGCTTGCATGAGCAATATCATATTTTTGGATTGTTTCAATTCTTGAAACCTCTTTTGTTTGAAGGTTCAGCCCAAAATTTTTAGAAAAAAGATCTGAGAAAGATTGAACTGCTTTGTAAATATTTTTATTTATTTATTTATTTAATGAGGTTTATATGCTGCCCTATCTCCAGCCGGACTCAGGGCAGCTCACAACAGTAAAAAACATCTAATGAACAAGTTAAGTTCATTAAATCCAAATCTCATAATTTAACAGTTAAAAGTGCAATTAAGACTAACAAGTTAAAAATTAAAACCCCATCAATCCAGGCCAGCCAAACGAAACAGCCACGTTTTCAGTTCGCGACGGAAAGAGCGGAGGTCGGGGGGCAGGGGGAGGTTAAGGGAAGCACAATAATTTAACAGAATAACAGAGTTGGAAGGAACCCTGGAGGTCTTCTAGGGCAATCTCCTGCTCAAGTGCCTTGGTGGCGCAGCAGATTAAAGTACTGTTAAGTAACACCAGCTGCCTGCAATTACTGCAAGTTCGAATCTCACCAGGCTCAAGGTTGACTCAGCCTTCCATCCTTCCGAGGTGGGTAAAATGAGGACCCGGATTGTGGGGGCAATAAGCTGACTTTGTATAAAAAAGAACACCGCTTAGGGAGGGTCGAAAGCCCTACTAAGCAGGTATATACAAAAAGTATGAAGGCTATTGCTTAACGCAGTGTAAGCCGCCCTGAGTCTCCGGAGAAGGGCGGCATATAAATTGAACCAATAAATAAAGTGAGAGACCCAATACCATTTCAGACAAGTAGTTGTCCAATATCTTCTTAAAAACCTCTAATGATGAGCATCCACAACTTCTGAATCTCATTCTGTAGTTTTGGGGTCTTCCAAGCCATCCAACCTACCAAGTGAGTAAGGGCCTTCTATCTTGTGCAGCTCTCTCTACTACAACTGAAACCTGTCTTTGAGCCTCTTGTAACCTCAAGCCATGGTTGAGGCACAGCAACCAAAGTTTCTGGTTTGGGCCTGGCTTTAAGAATGACCCACAGGGCCCACAAGGCATGCAACATTGGCATGCAACCTTGTTGGTGGGACCAAGTTGGTGGTTTTATTTATTTATTTATTATTTATTAGTCATATTTCAATGCCGCCCACTCTCCAAGGACTCTGGGCGGCTTACACCAAAGACAGTATACTAAATAGCATATTGCCCCCAACAATCTGGGTCCTCATTTTACCCACCTCGGAAGGATGGAAGGCTGAGTCAACCTTGAGCCGGTGAGATTTGATCCGCTGATCTGCTGAACTAGCAGTCCGCTGAAGTAGCTGCAGTACTGCACTCTAACCACTGCGCCACCTCTCAGGACTGGTTAAGCAGTCCTTTGGCCCTGAGCAGGGGTCTGCAACCCTAAACACTCAAAGAGCCATTTGGACCCATTTCTCACAGAAAAGAAAACACCGGGAGCCACAAAACACTTCTCGTGCCTGACTATTTCTTGAGCGGCCACAAAACTAGCATATGTAGCCTCATTAAATGTTCTGCTTTCTTCTGAAACTTTTCTTTTCTTGGATTTATCCATGGTTGGCCTACTGAGGCTTGAAAAGCTCAATAAATCATGTGCCGGCAGCTCTCGCACATCGGCGGTTGTGACGCATATTTTGAGTGACAGGGAGCCGCAGCCGAGGGGCGAAAGAGTCACATGCAGCTCCAGAGCCGCAGGTTGCTGACCCCTGGCTCAGAGCATGCTATCTTCAGAATAGTGTATCTCTTTTTCTCTCCCTATCCTAGACATTGACAGTCTATCAGGGTTCTAAGTAATACCCCAACCAAAAGAAACTCTGAGGCTTGGATTTCCTCAAAGCTACAATTTATTGGAGATGTCATATTGGCACATCTGAGAAAACCCAAATCTGAAACTTTCCAGGTTTTCCCCACTCAAGTGAAAGTTCAAGTCCCTGCCCAGCACCCTCATGTCCATCACATGGTCCAATCGTCCACCGTCCAAACTGAAGACACTCCCCAGTGCCAGGGCAATGCGTCCTTGACTCTCTGAGAAAGGAATGTTATTTTGACTACATATCATCTACACTCTATGCAATCCCCCCCCTCCCATTTTCCCACAGAAGAAGATGTGGCAGGCCTGAAGGCCCAAATGTAAAAGATGGCTTCCAGGTCTGACATAGTCTCTGATCTAGTAAAGAATAGATTATAGCTTTAAGGTTTTTCCCATGGGTGAGCTATTGAATTCAATATGTCATTTTCTTGGGAGAAGGCAGAGAAAGCTTTTCCTAAGTTGTCCTACAAAGAAATAGCTTCTTTCAGATTTTTTTACCTTAATCAGCAGAAGCACTAAGCAAATTGACATATGCATACTGGGAAGACTGAGTGCTGAAGAGTAAATAGACAGAGGACTGAAATTTAATCATAGCAATGTTCTTGTTTGACAGGGGAAATAGTGCACCATTATTTCTGCATTATTCCAGGGATGTGCTATTAACCATCCATACAAACAAACAAACAAACAAACAAAAAGTGTGACAGGTGCACATTAGAGAAAGCGCCTTTAGGATGTCTTTGTAAAGGAGCTTACCCAGTATTTGCATCATGTTACTTTGTTAGTGAGAAAGAGGTTAAAGTTTATTTGTACTTATAACTGCTCTGAAGAATACGGAACCTGCTTCTTGAAACATTTTTTCTTTCTTTTCTATTTTTTCTTAAATTTCTTACTTTTTTTGGACCCTTTGGACCCTTCCTTCCTTCCTTTCCTTCCTTCCTTCCTTTCTTCCTTCCTTCCTTCCTTCCTTCCTCCTGTCTTTCTTTCTTTCTTTCTTTCTTTCTTTCTTTCTTTCCTTCCTTCCTTCCTTCCTTCCTTCCTTCCTTCCTTCCTTCCTTCCCTTCCCTTCCCTTCCTTCCCTCCTTCCCTCCCTACTTCCTTCCCTCCTTCCCTCCCTACTTCCTTCCACCCTCCCTCCCTCCCTTCTTTCTTTCCATCTTTCTGTCTTTCTACCTTCTTGTTTGGAGGTGGTCTTATTCCTATGGATTTTTTTGTTTTAAGTATCCAAACTTCGTTTTTGTTTCTCTGTGATTTGATCCACTGCATTTGTCAGTATGCTTATTGTTGCTGCTGATTTTCTGACCCCAATTTTACTGCGTTCTATTTGGGTTTTTTAAAAAATAGATTGTTTCAGTTTATATTAAGGACATAAAGAAGTTCCTACACGGAGAGTTTCAGCAACGGGACATTTAGGAGCATGGATATCACAATAGATGAGTAAATATATAAATAATCCAAACCTAGTCTATGAGGAATTAAGGACAAAAGTGATGACATTACAGGTAGTCCTCCACTTACAATGTTTAGTGACCGTTCAAAGTTACAACGGTGGTGAAAAACCTGACTTATGACCATTTTTCACAGTTACAACCTTTCCAGCGTCCCCATGGTCATGTGATCAAAATTCAGATGCTTGGCAACTGACTCATATTTATGACCATTGCTGTCTCCCAAGATCACATGATCCACTTTTTGCGGCCTTCTGACAAACAAAGTCCATGGGGGAAACCAGATTCACTTAACAACCGTGTTGCTAACTTGTCTGCTGCCGAGATTCACTTAACAACGGAGGCAAGAAAGGTCATAAAATGGGGCAAACTTCACTTACCAACAAAACTGTTGGGTTCAGTTGTGTTCGTAAGTTGAGGACTTACAGCATTAAGCTGAAGTGAAGAAGGCGCTTTGAAGGATTATTATTGCAGAAAACTACAGGAGAACGACTGTGTGAAGCGTCAAAAGAACAGAACGGAAACAACTGGTACAAATGTTCCTCGCCACGGCCCCAACTGCATTATAAAAAAAAAAAGGAAAAGAAAATTAATGAGAAGATGGCTGTGAAAGTACTGAGAAATGGGAAGGCTGCGGGAGCAGACAATGTAACTGGGGAAATGTTAAAATATGAATGTGGTTTACTTATGCAGTCGCTGTGCAGCTTGTTTAATAGTGTGAAGACTACATCTGTGCTCGGTGATTGAAAGAGTGCCGTTATGGTCCCCAAAGGGAGGAAGAAGAAAGGTAGCAAAAGTGAATACAAAAAAAAAACCACCCTACAGTGGATGAGTTTGTTCAGCTTGGCTGGGAGACGAAAGGGCGGGGCTGACAGAATGGAAAGAGTTAGAAGAGGCAACAACTGGCGACATTTGGGGACTGCAATGCAAACCTTTATTGTCAGGGCACAACATGCGTACAATGAGATTGGTTGAGCCGCCCTTAGTGCACCTACCCCCCTCAACACAATACAACTCACAGTGAAGACAGAAAATCCCTAACCTGGGTGTCAGAAACCTGTGGCTCTGGAGCCGCATGCGGCTCTTTGGGCCCTCTGCTGTGGCTCCCACTGGCTGGGCTGCCCCTTGCCCTCCCCTCCCAGTCACTCCTCTCCTGGCCTGAAAACGTAAGGGCGACAGTGGGTGATGGAGAAGCAGCTGGGGCAGAGACAGAGAGATACAGAGAGAAGGGGAGAGAGACAGAGAGAGATACACAGAGAGAGAGAGTCATGTGACTGGTGGGAGTGAGTGACGTCGAGTTGCCCATGCAACTTGTGGCTCCCGGTGTTTTCTTTTCTGTGGGAAACGGGTCCAAATGCTCTTTGAGTGTTTAAGGTTGCGGAGCCCTGCCCTAACCCAATAAATCATATTAACAAACACACAGTCCTATTGCACCAATGTGAACACGTTACACAGTGCGCCGGCCCTGCAAGTCCATCGTACTATGGGGTTATGATGTTATTTCGCAGTGTGGCTCTACTCCAGGCAGCCAAGGATGTTTGGACTAGGTTTTGACTCTTCAGTAGGAATAAAAAGTTGGCTGCACTGTTTTTGTTTTGTTTTTATTTGTTTTGATTAGAGAATGTATACAGTGTTGTATAAGAGTGCCATGGAAAGGTACCTGCTCAGCATTACAAGACAAGATAGAAAGACCTGGATTAGAGGACAAACAAGAGTATAGGATATCATCAAGTGAGTAAAAGAATAGAAATGGGAATGGGTTGCTGACATGACAAGAAGAACTGATGGCAGGTGGACCAAGGCAGTCATAGAATAGCAATAGCACTTAGCACTTATACTTATATACTGCTTTACAGTGTTTTACAGCCCTCTCTAAGTGGTTTAGAGAGTCAGCATAAGGGAGACCCCAACAATTTGGATCTTCGTTTTACTGACCTCCGAAGGATGGAAGGCTGAGTCAGCCTCGAGACTGGTGAAATTCGAACTGCCAAATTTCAGGCAGCAGAAGTAACCTGTAGTACTGCACTCTAACCAGAGGTGGGTTTCAGCAGGTTCTGACCAGTTCTGGAGAACCGGTAGTGGAAATTTTGAGTAGTTCAGAGAACCAGTAGTAAAAATTCTGACTGGCCCTGCCCCCATCTATTCTCTGCCTCCCAAGTCCCAGCTGATCAGGAGGAAATGGGGATTTTGCAGTAACCTTTCCCTGGAGTGGGGTGGGAATGGAGATTTCACGGTATCCTTCCCCTGCCACGCCCACCAAGCCACGCCCACCAAGCCATGCCACGCCCACCAAGCCACACCCACAGAACCGGTAGTAAAAATTTTGAAACCAGCCACTGACTATAACCACAGTGTCACTGTGGCTAGAATGGATCCCACTTAACTTGATGAAAAGCGTCCATGAAAGAGGCTTAAAACAAGATGGATCAGCAAGTAAGGCAGGCCCAATTGGCAAAAGAAACCTCAGAACTGTATAGGTTGGAAACATGTTTTATATACACTAGTGAGTAAGGAAATAGCTCCTCCTCTCACTAACTTTGTGCTAATAACCTGTTTTCCCCAAAATAAGACATCCCCTGATAATAAGCCCAATCGGGCTTTTGAGTGCATAGCAATAAGTCCACACGCTTATTTCAGGGTTCAAAAAACTATAAGACAGGGTCTTATTTTTGGGAAAACACAGTATTAGGGCATATGCAGCAGCTTGGATACAACTTGAATTGGAGTCCATTAAAAGTCTTAATCCAATTAATTAATTCTAATTGATTTTTGAACTAATTTGGGAAAATGTGCCTTTGGACTTGACAAATGTCATTCCAGCTTGACTGATCAATTTGGAGGTATCTCATTTGACAACTGGATTTGACTTTCCAATTCTATTTGAATCAGCATTGAATTGCATCTTTTAATTTGAGGTTTACAAACACTCAAAGATCCAAATCAATTCAACCCACGGTGGAATTCTCCAAAATTAAACTTCTCAAGCATTTCTTTTCACAAGTTATAGATTCAAGTTTTCCCTTAAATCCTAATACTTGAACATCAGGGAGCATTTCTCCCGGAAATGAATTTATAGAATTGACTCTTCTCCCTTTCTGCAATTTGAAGTAGGTCATTTCTCCCACAGAGCTGTTGTGCGCTGAATCTTTCAGTTGTGAAACTAGAAATCAAAATTTAGAATCCGATTTTGGTTTGGATGGTGTGGATGTTGCCTCCAAGGAAGAAAAGAAGACAAAGTTTGTTTTTTGTGGTACCTTGACCATACCCTGCTCGGTTTTCCTCCACTGCGTTATCTCAATCATTTTGCTTCAAAGTGCAGAGAGAATTACCATATTTTTCCGAGTATAAGACACACCTTTTTCCCCACTGAAAGGGGGTGAAAATTTAGGTGCGTCTTATACACCAAATGTAGCCCCACTCCCCCCACCCTTTGGCCTCTGCCTCGCAGGAGTTACCTCTTACAAGTAAACAGCAAGAAAAAGCAGCTTCTTTCAGCTTCAGCACAGCCTAATTAGCACAAGTTGATTGGATCCGCCTCCCGACTCTCAGCTGATTTGCTCTCAGCTGTTTTGTGCAAGGCTCTGCTGCTTGCTGCAAAGAGGCAAATTGCTGGAGCAGATTTTTTTTCTCCTTGTGCTAATCAAGCTATACTGAAAACGAAAACGAAAGTAAAGCAGGCAGTTTGCTGTTTGCTGCAAGGAGGCAAAATTGCTCAGAAGCAGAGGCAGATTTCTTTTTCTTGTTTTCCTCACCAAAAAGGTAGCTGCGTCTTATACTCCGAAAAATACAGTGAATTGCAACACTTGGTTGATCCCAACTGAGCTGCCCTGTATGTATGTCTGATCAATGGAATTGCAATAAGCTGACTGGCTTTAAGAAACTGAAACATAAAGCCAAAGAAACTATTGATCTTATGCATGGTTATTTTCTTCTCGAAGGAAGGGGGAGGGGAACCACCCATATTCCTCCACTATCCTCCCCAGAACAATATCTGCTCTGCTCTGCTCTTCAAAGTCCAATTGAATCATTAGCAAAGAGTTTTTTTCCTAAAAGAAATGACCAGGATAGTGATGATTTCTCAGTCTCTTTGCTTGAAAATGGCAAAACTGTTAGTAAATGCAGAAAAATGATTTCCCCATCATTTCTGAAATGCTGCTGAGATCACCCAATGTTCCTTTCCTTAATGAATTAACATGGCAACAAATCTCCCACCTTTCTCTTCGGATGCCTCTCTACTTTTCCTGGCGCAATCTACACCATTTAATAGACACTATAATTATCTATCTATCTATCTATCTATCTATCTATCTATCTATCTATCTATCTATCTAGGCTTGCTCAGTCCAGCATTTTCCGCTGGTGGCCAATCGGATGTCTCTGGGAAGCCTGCAAAGCATGATTAGAATTTGGGGGAAGAAATTGATCTGTCAATAAAATATGGCAATGGGAGAATTTCCAAACTTGGTGTTTTCCTAGCTATCAAATGTGTTATTTTTTTTTCCCTGCTCGGGCCTCTGCAATTCTATTGCTCTATGTTGCTCTTTGATGAGGCACACCATGGATTGCTGAGCACATTCTTGCCTGATGCTCTCCTTGATGATCTTCCAAATAGAATTTTTGCTACAGCATGGTTCTTGCCCCGAAGAAAGCGATTGACAGCAAAGCTGATCAAGCTACAAAAGGATGTTCTATACAGGGAACAACAGAAAATGAGTTTTTAAATGATTGCAGATACTTGGCAGGTTCTTTTGAAGTGGATTTTACTTGTAATATGGATTTCTCTTTGAAGAGAGCCTTAGGGAGAGTCAGAAACACAAGCTTTGCACTGCCCGCTATAATTGTGCTAAGTTGGGGGAGCTGAGCAGGTCCTGTTTTTTCTCATCATTTTGGAGTCAGGCATGAAGGAACAAATTTTGATTTCTTCCCTTTGACTTCTTTGACAATCCTCTGATTATTAAGGAAAACTTGAAAGGCTGCAGAGGTGGCATGCCAGACAGCCAAAAGCTTTTGAAAGTGGGTAGGTTTACCTGTGCTCTTCCTTCCTTGAAAACAACTAAATAAATGAGGTGTGCGATTTGGGGCAGCATAATTCTTTGACCCCGTGAGCTATCCCAAGACAACAAGTTGTTAATTTGCAGCACTTGAACAAAGCTACGGAAGGTGGATTGCAAGATATGTAAGAATTAAAAGTCTCATGATTTGTATTGTGAGATCACTAAACTTCGGGTCAGAGTCTTTAGCGTCTGTAAAGAAGAGGACAGAATGTAGAATTAGTTTTAAATACAATGAGAATTGAGAATCAAATTACTTCTTCTGGAGACATGGGGAAGGGACAAATTATTTAGCCCTATTGATGTTTTTGAATTTGTATGTTGGAGAAGACTCCTGAGAATATGATGGACGATCAAAAATACAAACAAATGAATCATTAAACAAATGAACTTGGAGTTCTCAGTGGAGGCCAAATGGCCAGGCTCAGATTATCTTCACGGACATTGTGTAAAAGTCTATCTCTCTGGAGAAAACTCTAATGCTGAGAAAGGTGGAAGGAAACCGAAGGAGAGGACAACCAGCAGCAACTTGGAAAGACTCAATTAATTGATTCATTCATTGGATTAAAAACCAGATTAGAGACAGATCTTCATGGAGACAATCAGTCTTTGAGGCTGATGATGGCACATAATTGGTTAATAGTAGTTGGTAAGCTGGCTATAGAATTAGGAGCAGTGAATGTTCCATTATGGTCTAACTACAGTATGTTACACATTCATATACAGAAGCCCAAAGGCAATGACAGTTTTATAAACTATATATATAAAAAAACTTGGTTACTTCGTAATGGAAAGCCATGCCCAACCAGTAGTCTGTCTTGAGTCTGGGATACTCAAAATTAAAGACAGAGCATGGGGACTGTCAGTTTTATACTGGTTAAAGATCAAATGTGTTCCTACAGGACTATTACAGTTAAGCTTAGCCAACAATTTTATCTCACTGTTGATAAAAGCAATACAGCAGAACAAAACTAATCAAGGAGAGAACCAAAAGTTAGAACAATTAATCAATGGGATGTCTTGGCTTGCCTCCAGAGGTTGTGGGTGCTCTGTCAATGGAGGTTTTTAAGAAAAGGTTTGACAACCATTTGTCTGCAATGGTATAGGATCGTGATGGTGAACCTATGGCACATGTGGTACGCGTAGCCATATCGGTGGGCACGTGAGCTCAGCTCCGGCGTGTTCACTGATTTTAGGGCTTCTGGTCCTACTAGAAGTAGGGAAACAGGCTGTTTCCTGCCTCTGGAGGGCCTCGGGGGGAGGACTCCTGTTTTTCTCTCTCTCCAGGCTCCAGAGCCTTTCTAGGAGCCTGGGGAGGGCAAAAACGGTCTTCCCCACCTTCCTGGAGGTCTGAAAACAGCCTGTTTGCCAACTTCCAGTCCCACTCTGGAGCCTGGGGTGAGCAAAAAACGGGCCTTCTGGTCCCACCGGAAATTGGCAAACAGGCCATTTCCAGCCTCCAGAGGGCCTTCAGGGAGGGGGGGGAGAAGGCTGTTTTCACCCTCCCCAGATTCCTAGAAAGGCTCTAGAGCCTGGGGAGAGAGAAAAATGGGCCCACCGGGTCATCGTGTGCCAGGAACAGGGGAGGGTCGCATGCATGGGATCGGGGCGCATAGAATTTTGGGTGTGGGCGCGTGACACCCCCCCCGCGACCCCCTCCTGCTCCTGGTATAGGGTCTCCTGCCTGAGTATGGGGTTGAACTAAAAGGCCTCCAGGATCCCTTCCAACTGATATTCTGTTACCTGCGATACCTGTAGATTCCTTAAGATCAGACTTGTTCAGTCCCAAAAAGCTGGTGTTGCTTCTCAGAACCTGAAAGATATTTGTATGCCTTTTCTTCCTCTAGTTCCTCTAGAAAAAGGACTTTTTAGGGGGTGCCAAGGATTATAATCATTCATTCTATTACCTGGCATATATGACAGTGTTCCCCTGCTCAGCACACTTATCTTGTGACTTTGAGACAATTCAACATGTTCTTTTCTTATTGTAATGCTTATAAGGACCTTCAGAAGGACGCCGTAACCTCCCTTCTACTAAGTACACCTAAGAGAACGGATGATTTTTACACCCACCTTACACTTTCAACTCCAACCGTAAAGCCACCTACACAGTAGCCAAATTTATTAGTGCAGCAGATAAAATGAAGCAAGAACCAGCTTCAAATGCAACTTGACAATTCTTTCTCCTTCGTTCTCTTTTTAACTGTTTGATTTTATCTGGTTGGATCTATTGCCCGTTTTATTTTGTTTTTTTTTAAAAGTCATAAATAATTTGATTTTAAAGACCATGCTTCTTTGGCAGGACCCCTATTTTATAAAATCTTTCCAATAGTATGGAAATATGTCTGAGAGGCTAGAAAAGTATAAAGTAGAAGAGTTAATTACAAAAGCAGAATATACGTGCCGACGCAGAAGGCTGTAAAAGTACAAAACATTGTTATGTTTGTCTTGTTTTTTATCGTTTTTTTCCCTGTTTTTTCTGTTTTTAAAGGTGAAAAATGCTTAATAAAAACTATTTTTTTTTTAAAAAAAGAAAGAAAATATGCCTGACAGGCTTGCTAGATGATGGCCAAATGGTGATCCATCTATTTGGATGCCTTATGGAACTATCTTGGTGAAAGGTTTCCCCTGACACGTGGTTTAGTGCGGGTGTCAGCAACCTGCAGCCCTGGAGCCACATGCGCGTCTTTGGGCCCTCTGCTGTGGTTCCCTGTTGGGTGATCCCACCACTGGCTGGCCCCGCCGCTCGCCCTCCCCTCCCAGTCACTCATGGCCTGACTTGAGAAGGTAAGGGCGACGGCAGGGGATGGAGAAGTGGCAGAGACAGAGAGATACAGAGAGTGGGGGAGAGAGAGAGACAGAGAGAGATACAGAGGGAGTGGGGGAGAGATGGGGGGAGGGAGGGAGGGAGGGAGGGAGGGAGAGAGAGATGTCAAAGGGGTTGTCGTTCCCAGTGTTTTTTAACCACCGGTTCTCTGCCCTAATGACCAGCTGGGTAGGTGTGGCTAGGGGAGATCATGTGACTGGTGGAAGTGAGTGACATCAAGTTGGCCATGCCCACCCAGGTTTTGTGGCTCCCGGTGTTTTCTTTTCTGTGGGAAACGGGTCCAAATGGCTCTTTTGAGTGTTTTAAGGCTGCAGGCCCCTAGTTTAGTGGATTTCAGCTGTCATACAAAACATCTGCTTTCTGCTTCCAGATTGAAAGATTTTGGCACTTGGTGCTGGAGGGGAAGGTTTGTTCTGCTCAAATGTATAATGCTAACAGAAATAGCACATGGGATTTTAGAAGTATAAACTAGCCAATTTGGACTCCCCATTTGCATATCTTATGTGAAGTATTATAGTTGTGCATGGTGTGATTTTTTTTTTAAAAAAATATACAAACGTAAGATATAAAAGTGTTAAATTTTTCTCTAACTGACATAAACCTAACGATATCAGAAGAGATAGTTTGATTCCCAAATTAAGACAATAACAAATGAATGTAAAAAATGAAACTATTTCTCCATTAGCATTTTTATTGCTGTAAACAGGAGATAAAAAAAAGGGGGGGGGAACTAGGTTACTTAAAAAAAATTGTACTTTTCAGAATATGAATACATTTTCTAAATACACAATTCAAATCACCAAGTTTATACAACATATTACCTTATGCTGGTGCTTTTGGGACAGTTTTGGATAGTTTTGATATTCCCAGAATTCTTAGCCAACATGTCCAATGCATGTTGGGTTAGGGTATAATTCTGCTAACACTTTTAGTTAGCTTGTTTCTCAGAAGAGTAAGATGTATTAGTAAAGGTCTTGGAATCCACTAAATTCACTGTTCTGGATTCCAGCACTGGAATTAGATAAATCCCAACCAGGGGTGAAATAAAGCAGGTTCTGACCAGTTCTGGAGAACCGGTAACGGAAATTTTGAGCAGTTCGGAGAACCGGCAAATACCACCTCTGGCTGTCCCCAGAGTGCAGTGGGAATGGAGATTTTGCAGTATCCTTCCCTTAGGAGTGGGGTGGGAGTAGAGATTTTGCAGGATTCTTCCCCTGCCACGCCCCACCAAGCCCCACCATGCCCACCAAGCCACACCCACAGAACCGGTAGTAAAAAAAAATTGGATTTCACTACTGGTCCCAACCCCACAAACGCAGAACCCTTATTCTTAGATTTCCATGTGGATTCATCTGCACAACCTCTAAGGCAACGGGGCTAATCCATAGCTTAAATACCAAAAGTGCAACTGGCACAGCAGCCAGCTGTGAGTAAAAGCTCTGTGGGAGTATTGATCTATCTGCAAGTTGGTCTGACTTCTAAACAGCTTGTATCTCGAACATGAACAAAGCTAAGGCAACTGGCCTGTGGCTGTGATTTGAAACATTCTACATAGCATTTTCTATGTTTCTTCAATTCTCTGTTGTCTTGATTCTAATTTTAGCCATGTCTTTGATGGGTTGGCTTGACTTGATGCCATCCCAGAGGGTGCAGGGCATGCCCACCAGTAGTGGGTTTCAATTTTGGCCGCTACTGGTTTGCTTATGGGCGTGTGTGCAATGCTTCTGCGCATGCACGGAAATGTCTGCACATGCGCAGAGACGTCTGGGTGTGTGGGTGGAGCCTCCTGCCACCGCCACTACAGGTTTGCCCAATCCTCGGCGAACTGGTAGCAACCCACCACTGATGCCCACCTCTCTCCAGATACCCTTGTCTGGGATAGTTGCTTCATTTGCAGGAGCTTTTAGGCAGATAGTAGTGCGTGGATCACTTCAGCACCATTGGTGTTCTCGGCACGCTGTGGTTTGGGTAAGATGGAGAGAAAGTGGGCAAACCAGGAGAACAGTGACACTGTGAAGTTTGCAAATGAAAGCTGTCAAGATCCCGTAATGGAGATGCAACGAGATCATGAACTTGAAAGTGATGTCTGTAACTCCAAGGAAAATCAATCAAATGATTTCAATACCAATTCTGGGTCATAAAACCAGTCCTGAATTCAAGGTAAAGGAAGGCAATCTGACACCTTTCTATCTTAAACAGAAGTCCTGATGGCCATCCCTAGGCCGGAGTCAATGTTTGTGTGTTGTTGAAAAGAGACTGCAGGCTCCCTTCTGCTCCATCGTATGACCACTTTTTCGCCATTATGGGGAGGGAGAGTGAGGGAGAACCTGCTGATGGAAGTTTTAATTGAATCCCTTCAGATCAGTGGTGAAATGTAAAATTTGTTACTAACGGTTCTGTGGGCATGGCTTGGTGGGGGGGAATAATGTGACTGGGTGGGCATGGCCACCTCTTTTTTTTAACTTTTAAAAGCATTTTTTCTACAACCTCTTAATGTTTTTAAAAGCCTCCGACGATCCCAGCTGAGCTGTGTGATCGTCATAGGCTTTTTTTTTTTTTATTTTAAAAGCATTTTTTTAGCCGAAGAGTTTGTAAAAAAAATGCTTTTAAAAGTAAAAAAAAAAAAAACCTCTGATGATCTCACGGTTCAGCCGGGCATGGGGGGGAGGGGGTAGAGATTTTTGCTACCGGTTCTCCGAACCACCTGCCATCATCTCTACTGGATTGGGCGATCCGATCCGAACCGGGAGCATTTCACCCCTGCTTTAGATCAGGGATGAAACTGAAACATGGATCAGTGGATTCTATGATTATTTACTCAGCATCAAAGTGCTAAATGGAACATAATCCAGTATATGTGTTCATAACATAAAACTGCAGACTAATTTGGAGAAGAGTTCCATCAAAATCATCAGAGTGTAGGAAGAAATATCCTTCTGGGTTCTGCTCCAAGTGGGGAAAAAGACACTGGAAACATGGAGACTGCTTGGAAAGATGGTTTAATGGTGGACAGGATCACATCGCTTGAGTTCCTGAACAGAAAAGGGGCAGATACAGTGAGTCCCTGAGTTTTTATGCTCTCCCTGGCTCTGAACTTCCTGGGGCCCAGAAAGAGTATCCTGATTGGTTGTCAGACTCCCAGGGGGTGGGGGTCTTAGCTAGCCTTGCTGGCTGATGTAATCTTCCCAGGTGCCCATGTGGTGAGTTTCTGTCCCTATTGTGTTGCAGATGGATCTTATTGTGTTATGATGGTCCATTGACAAAGATTGAGTTTTCTGCCTCTGGCCCATTAACAAAGGGTGGGGGGCAAGAAGGTGGGAGCTGCTTTAAAACATGCTTCTCCATTTCTCATCCAGGGAAACATAATATTCTGCCTTTTTAATATTTCTCAAAATATTTCATTCTTCTAGGAAAGGGGTGGTGCTAACTTCCTACAAGAGTTTATGTCTAGGTAAATGTTTGGGTTCTGGAATGCTATTTTTTCCCCTGCAACTTTAAATATTAAGTTGAAGCCATCCATTCAAATCTCTGCATCACTAGAATGCCATTTTTTTTGAGGGGGGGGGAAAGCAATATAAACAAAGAGAAAAGCATGGGCTCTGATTTAATCAAAAACATGGATATTTATTTGAAACTCCTTTTTAATAGAGGAGAATCCACCTCGGTTTATTTTGCCTTTGCTTTGTTTATTTCCTTTGGGATATCGGAACTCAAAAAGTAATACCTAGTTTTATTCAGAATTGCATTAGAAGTCAATTTTGGCCTGTAACACAAGAGAGAATTACAGGATCTCTCCCTTCCTAAAATAATCCGGCGTGAACATCTAAACATAGTCTGCTTTGTAATATTTACTCTCCTTAGAAGGACTACTTGCTGAGTGGCTTTATTATTTGTGCAACCTATTAGAAACCTACCTGAGTAAAATGAAATGGAGAGGATATGGGCAACTTATTGAGATAAATAGGTCCGGCTCAAATTTTCCTGCATTGTGGCATTCCTGGACAGCAATCTAATTTGAAAATTAAGTAAATTCTAGATTTCAGATGCTGAGATCCTCTAGCCTCTCCTTCTTTAGATGCTTGCACGTATTATTCTCCTTATTTCAAAGCATAGTAATTTCATAAAAGTGTTACATTTAAGCTTCTTCTGGGTTAAATGAGGTCTTCGCACGGCCTTTAGAAACATTAAATATTCATGTTATCTCTCCTTTACACTTTATTCTCACTGCATGCTCTATCTATACCAGTTTTGTGTTTTCCCCTTTCTGCGTTTTGGTCATTGAAATCAAAGGTCCAGAAATGGGAACACACAGAGGGAAATACTGAACTAATTATCGGGATTAGATTTTAATTGATTCTTCGCATCAGTTAAATCAGTAACGAGCATTATTTCAAGTCATGTTTTCAGATAATAAACTTAAATCAAATCTGGCCTTCCTGATGTATGGGTCCCAGGAAATGTATCTTGCTTGCCTTTTCTAGAAATAGCCCTTCTCCAAAATTCTGAATTTAATAATTTAGCAGATGGTATACATTCACCGTAAAAAGAGATGTTTGAGGAAAGCTGCTTTAGTCACTAGAAGAGAGAAAAACAGAAACAAGACCATAAGGACCAGAATTGGATAGAACCAATCTTAAATTACATATAAAAAGAGCAAATAAAGCGATATCTGGAGAGTAGGATGTCATGGGATTCCATGCCGCACGAAGCATATAGAAAAAGAGGAGAAGGTCAAGGAACACAAGGCAGGCCCAGAAGAAGATGGAGAGGCAGCATCAAAGGCCCACTACCACAACATGAGTGAATAATGGGTGAGGTCGCCAGAAGAGCAAGAACCAGAACTTTGTATTTGTAACCTGAAGTGGTTAAAAAAAGGGA
This sequence comes from Ptyas mucosa, assembly GCA_012654045.1. NCBI lineage: Eukaryota > Metazoa > Chordata > Lepidosauria > Squamata > Colubridae > Ptyas > Ptyas mucosa. Next base: position 488,662 of record WNWU01000044.1, on the reverse strand, counting down.
GTAAAGAAGAGAAAGAGAAAGAGAAAGAAAGAGAAAGCAAAGAAGAAGCAGAAGAGAAAGAGAAAGAGAAGAAGGAGAAGGAGAAGGAGAAGGAGAAAAAGAAAACAGAAGAAAATGAAGAAGAAGAAAGAAGAAGAAAAAGAAAGAAGAAAGAAGAAAAAGAGAAAGAGAAGAGGAAGAGGAAGAGGAAGAGAAAAAAAGAAGAAAACAAAGAAGAAAAAGAAGAAAAAGAAGAAAGAAGAAAAAAAGAAAGAAGAAAGAGAGAAAGAAAAGAGAAAGAGAAAAAGAAAACAGAAGAAAAGAAAGAAGAAAA
>WNWU01000044.1:477822-488339 GCA_012654045.1 Ptyas mucosa | reverse complement strand
AGAAAAGAGAAAGAGAAAAAGAAAACAGAAGAAAAGAAAGAAGAAAACGAAAGAAGAAAGAAGAAGAGAAAGAGAAAAAGAAAAACAAAGAAGAAAATGAAGAAGGAGGAGGAGGTATGCATTAAGTTCTTTCAAAACCTCTGTCTAGATATCTTGCTTATATATAAAAACATGGTACAGGATTTGTCCAGCTTTGGTTAAAAGTTGTGAAGGTCTGTCTCAAACAGATAAAATTATGAGTTTTGGAGATTATTGGGGATCACGGGATGGCAGCTTATATTCTTTGATTTGCAGTTGGTTTCCTGATTTCCTGATGTTTTAGGCTACCTTTGTACAGTTTTGCTGTCGCCCTTATTATTTTTTGGGGCTTCCTCATTGGTACAGTAGAATTTCCGCCTTATTCAACCCAAAGCCCCCCCACCTCAGGGACGCCTCGTGCTACGCGGTGCGGCCAATTTTGGAAACAAAGCGTTCTTTTGATTTTTCTGCATTGCATCAACACCTGACCTTTTCCCAGCTTTACTCAACAGTCAGGCTTGCAAATTGGATTTTGAATTAGAGCTGAGGCAACAAGTGGATGATGTAGCCTCTCAGCCTGTTTTAGATAAGAACCACAATAATAAAGTTACAAAAATGGGGAGGAGAGAGAGAAAGAGAGGGGGAAAAAAGAAGAAGAGGGAAATGGCTTTTAACAACAGATCATAAAGACAGCTTGGGGTTTTTGGAAGCTACTTCAAAGTTTTCTCCTCGCGAAATCTGGAGACCTCGGTTTCTGCTGCACCATTAGCAAAAGGCTTAACTCTCCCTTTAGCAAGAACAACGTGTCTTAAATCCGTTCCTCTCTTTCTAAGGCTGACATTTTGGGCCTCACCAAGCTTGTAACTAGAGAATAAACCCCAGGCTATATGGTTAAATTACAGTACATGCATAGAAAAACGACAAGGGGATCAGATTAGTTCTGAAACTGTTGATGTGGAAGTCAGCCAGTCTTTTTCAGACTCATCCTTTCAGACTGTAATTTCTTTTTTCTCTTTCTTTCTCTCTTTCTCTCTCTCTCTCTTTCTTTCTTTCTTTCTTTCTTTCTTTTTTCTTCCTTCCTTCCTTCCTTCCTTCCTTCCTTCCTTCCTTCCTTCCTCTGTCCCACTTCCTCTCCTTTCTTCTCCCTCTTCTCCTTCCTTCCTTTCTCTTTCTCTGTCCCTCTCCCTCTCCTCTCTTCTCCGTCTTCTCCCTCTTTTTCTTCCTCCCTCCCTTCCTTCCTTCCTTCCTTCCTTCCTTCCTTCCTTCCTTCCTTTTTTGCACTCTTTGCACTTTTAAAGCACAATTTTCTTTAGACATACCTTCTCTGATTCTCCTGTGAATTTTGAAATACTTCCCCCCCCCCCAAGAAAATAGAGCAATATTGGTCTTGGTCACATTAAGTGGTATCTTTGGATTTAAATTTAAATTGATTATATTATCTGTTCTGTTTGCTAAATCTGTGAAGGACTACCAAAGAAAGATGGATATTTAGAAAGACTAGGGCAAACCATATTAACCTATAAAAGTCAGTTCTTTCTAGGGGCAGTATGCTAGTATTTCTGCAGCAGTACTAATCAGTAGTACTAGCAGTATTAGCAGTAAAAAATCTCTGAGGTAATATGGAAGCCTTGAATGCTACATTTCTAGAAGAACCTAGATATTAGCAAGAGTTGAGGACTCATCATTTGGGACTTTCAAAATAGTTCTGAACTTTCAATGTTATATTATATGCAAACGAGGATGCTATGTTTCCTTCACCAAGCCATTATTTTAAAACGTTGAGTTGGATTTAGATGTCCTTACATCTGCCTGGTACAATTATGGTTTATCTAATAGGCCAGATTAAGCAAAGGTTGGCATAGCATGTTAGATCCAGTGTTTATTATTAGTCTGAAAGGTGCTACAATAATCCATCATTCACTGAACAACCATATCTGGCAGGGGTGGGTTCTAAATTTTTTTTACTACCAGTTCTCTGGGCGTGACTTATTTTGTGGGTGTGGCTTTTTTTTTTAATTTGATTTATATGCCGCCCTTCTCTGGAGACTCAGGGCGGCTTACAATGCGCTAAGCAAGCTTGATGGTCATGTGACAATTATTTAGGATTTAGCAGAGGTACTGGTCTACCAGGCTTTTAACTGCTTGCAGAGCTGTACCGGTCTACCCATTTGTTTTTGGAGGCACTGGTCTACCACCACACTACCTTTTAACACTGATCAGCTGTAAGGCGGCCCTTTGAAGCCCCACGGCAAGAGTTTAAACAGTTTATTTTCCTTCTAGCCGATTAGCTGGGACTCAGGAGGCAGGAAATAGATTGGGGGTGGGGCCCAATAAAAGATAAAAATAACGCGGGGGAGGGCAGCTCCTGAACAAAGAGAACCGGTTCAGTGACGTCATATTGTCACTGCTACCGGCTTGGCCGAACCGGGCCGAACTGGGAGAAACCCATCACTGCTGGCTAGACTTAGATAACATGTAGCAAACTAGTCCAAAACCTGAACACTACATGCCTGCTAAAGGGGGAATTAGGTATGTGAAAGGAGAAAATATCTACCTGAGAATTTCTGGCTACAACAATACTGATATCAATTGATTAATATTGTAACATTTGTTTTACTCTAATAAACATATTTTTTTCTTGAAACACTGATGAAATTCAGAGGTTATTAAAACATGGAAGTGTCGTAGTAAATCTTACCCTAGGTTAAGGCAGTTTATCCTTCCAGGCATGTTAAAGAGCTACACTTTGCTGGTGGTTTCAAAGGACTCCGCTATAAGTTAGTGAGTCATGGAGAAGGGACCGGATTTTTTGGTTTAATCCTGAGCAGAACTCATAAATTTTGTTGAGCCAGACAAGAACAAGTGGCATTATGCTGTCAAATTTTCTTTCTGACTGGGCTCACATATCAAGTTGAAGAAATCTAATTTCAAATATCTTTGAATCTTCAACCACTGGTTTCTTTTTGTGGGATCTAGTGAAAGAACTAGAAAAGGGATGCAGTGGCTCAGTGACTAAGATGCTGAGCTTGTCGATCGAAAGGGTGGCAGTTCGGCGGTTCGAATCCCTAGTGCCGCGTAACGGGGTGAGCTCCCGTGACTTGTCCCAGCTTCTGCCAACCTAGCAGTTCGAAAGCACATACAAAATGCAAGTAGAAAAATAGGGACCACCTTTGGTGAGAAGGTAACAGCGTTCCGTGCACCTTTGGCATTGAGTCATGCCGGCCACATGATCACGGAGACGTCTTCGGACAACGCTGGGTCTTAGGCTTTGAAACAGAGATGAGCACCACCCCCTAGAGTCAGGAACAACTAGCACATATGTGCGCGGAGAACCTTTACCTTTAGTGAAAGAACAGTGATAGCAGTGAATGGAGAAAAGGGACAGCAAAGTAGGAATAATGGAAAAGGAAAGACAACAAGGAAAGGAAGGGTAGAATATGAATTGCATAATATTGATGGCATCTCCTTAAGGCACTTAAATCTCATCTCTATGTTCTTTTGAGTTTACTGTGGAATTATAGCAGCTCAGATTTTGTTGTTATTTATTTTGGATGTCGGCCTTGCTCATTAATATGGCCCAGTACAATCTGGTGTAGATTTATTGTATAAATATATTTCGCAGCTGAAAATTGCCCTTTGATGAAGATCATAGTATAATCATGAACTCCTGAGGCATAGCAAAGAAAAGTAGGGAGGTGATGAAATACCAGAGTGAAAGAAAAAAAAAATCAGAGTTTGTATTTCCATTCATTAGGGATTTTTTGAGATACATTGCAATATTTCAAAGACTCTAGCATGTGTCCGCTTTTGATTTTTGATTTTTTTTTCTTTTACATTTTCAAAAGTCCGACGTAACTTTTCGTTGGATTGTAGTATTTGCTTTATCTGTTCAGGATGTGGGTCAAGGAAAGTTGGCTGGTAGTTTTGTTTTTCCTTGCAGCATTCCAGGGCAGTAAAGAAGCCAGCAGTGTGTAGCAGCTGCCAAAAAAGCCAACACAGTCCTAGGCTGCATAAACAGAGGGATAGAATCAAGATCACGTGAAGTGTTAATACCACTTTATAAGGCCTTGGTAAGGCCGCACTTGCAATACTGAATCCAGTTTCGGTCTCCACAATGTAAAAAAAGATGTGGAGACTCTAGAAAGAATGCAGAGAAGAGCAACAAAGATGATTAGGGGACTGGAGGCTAAAACATATAAAGAACAGTTGCAGGAACTGGGTATGTCTAGTTTAATGAAAAGAAGGACTAGGGGAGACATGATAGCAGTCTTCCAATATCTCAGGGGCTGCAACAAAGAAGAGGGAGTCAAGCTATTCCCCAAAGCACCTGAGGGCAGGACAAGAAGCAATGGGTGGAAACTGATCAAGGAGAGAAGCAACTTAGAACTAAGGAGAAATTTCCTGACAGTCAGAACAATTAATCAGTGGAACAACTTGCCTCCAGAAGTTGTGAATGCTCCAACACTGGAAGTTTTGAAGAAGAGGTTGGATAACCATTTCTCTGAAGTGATGTAGGGTTTCCTGCCTAAGCAGGAAGTTGGATTAGAAGACCTCCAAGGTCCCTTCCAACTCTCTTGTTATGTTACCTTACGTTAATTTTATAATTTAAAATTTTACTTTCTCAATGATGGGTTGTATCGTTGATGCAGGAAAGAGGAGGACTTAAAAAGAATCCCATCACTGATCTGCCTTTGGAAATTTAATTAGACCAGATATATGACGTTATGACCAATTCTTGAATACGGCTCATCTGTCTGGAACCTGCACTGCATATAGGACATAAATACAATCGAGAGAGTCCAGAGATATTTTACGAGAAGAGTCCTCCATTCCATAAAATACCTTATGCCACCAGACTCCAAATTTTGGGCTTAGACAACTTAGAACTACGCCGACTTCAGTCTGACCTAAGCATAGTATAAAGTATAGTACAGTATAGGATAAAATTATCTGCCACAATGTCCTTCCTGTCAATGACTACTTCAGCTTCAACCACAACAATACATGAGCAAATAATAGATACAAACTCAAGGTAAACTGTTCCAAACTCGATTGCAGGAAATACGACTTCAGTAACAGAGTGGTCAAGGCCTGGAATGCACTACCTGACTCTGTAGTTTCTTCCCCAAACCCCCCAAACTTTAACCTTAAACTGTCTACTATTGACCTCACCCCATTCCTAAGAGGTCTGTAAGGGGCGTGCATAAGTGCACCAGCATGCCTACTATCCCTGTCCTAATATTCCTTTTTACTTACTCTTTTCATGTATTCAAATTATGTTTATTCTTTTACCTGTTATCTTATATATGCTTGACAAACACACTTATGATTATGATCATTCACAAGTGAAAAGTCACGAGAACAGAGGTGAATGTGGATAGAGCTAATGTGTTTTCTCTATTGCATTTATTTCATCTAGTAGAATATCTAAAAGAGTCATGGAGCCCAGAAAACCTGGAACGCATAGATTTTTCTTTCCCAGCGATATGCAACCTGTCTCCCTGCCTAATCCTGGGAAAAGCCCCAGGGCACCCCCCCCCCCCAAATGTTTCCCAAACTTTGCTTAATTAAACAAACATAATATAATTGGGGCCATCAATCACTCCCAATGCCAAAAACCAGTACAGATGTTCTCCCTCGTATGGTTTCTTGCCAAAATACTGCGCAAGTGGGAATGTTTTTCATTGCCAAGAAGGATTTGGATAGACCCAATCTGATTTGTTTCTGTAGTCAAATGTTAAACTAAAGAGATGAGTCACCCCCCCCATCCCCAATTTCTCAATCTATTCGTTTATTGCTTTATAAGCTCATGCTGTATGAAGTTTACTCCACACAAAATCTAGTTTAAATAAATACGTGCTTCCTCAGAGTGGGGCAATTAGGTTTTCATTTGCAAGTCCTATCCCAGAAGACCTCCTGGTTGCATTTAATTTAGAGCCAGCTGTTTTTACACCATAGCAGGCTTTACAACCTGGAGTTTGCTCCTATCTGGGCTCAGGATTATGAACATATTTGGGTTCTTTTATTTTCATTATTAATCCAGTTCAGACAATTGAAGAGGAATAGCGGACTGGAGGTGAAAACCAGGGGTGGGGCTGCTGGGGGTTCTCAGGGGTTCAGGAGAACCTTTAGCTAAGATTCTGTGCAGTTCGGATAACCCCCAAGTCCCACTCCTGGTTGGCTCTCCCCACCCCACCCTGCCCCTCCCAGGAGTCCCCATGGGGCCTGTTTTGGATGCAGGTAAGTGCAGGACATGCTCGGAGGCTCAGGGAAGGCAAAAAACAGGCCTATCGGAAGTTCTGGAAGGCCAGAAACGGGCCTGTTTCCGGCCTCCAGAGGGCCTCCAGAGCCTGGGGAGGCTGTTTTCACCGTCCTGGAGGCTCGAAGGAAGCCTCCGGAGCCTGGGGAGGGTAAAAATGCCTCCCCCACCGTGATGCAGGAGGCTGACTAGGTCACATCCACCATGGCCACGCCCACCCAGCAACCGGACAGAGAACCCCTTGCTAATCTTTTAAGCCCACCCCTGGTTAAAACATAAGGAACAGTTGCAAGATCTGAGCACATCTAGTCTAAAGAAGAGAAGGACTAGAGGTGACTTTATAGCAGTCTCCCAATATTTGAGGGGCTGTCACTGAGAAGAGGGGATCAGTCGATTCTCCAAAGCATCTGAGGGCAGGACAAGAAGTAACGGATGGAAACTTATCAAAGTTTCTTACCTAGAACTAAGACGAAATTTCCTGACAGTGAGTGGAATGGCTTGCCTCCAGAAGTTGTGAATTCTCCAACACTGGAAGTATTTAAGAAGAGATTGGACAACCATTTGTCTGGAATGGTATAGGGCAGGGGTGGGCAACTGTGGCTCTTTTACAACCTGTGGACTTCAACTCCCAGAATTCCTGAGACAACCAAGCTGTCTCAGGAATTCTGGGAGTTGAAGTCTACAGGTTGTAAAAGAGCCACAATTGCCCACCCCTGGGATAGGGTCTCCTGCTTGAGCAGAGGGTGGTACTCCTGCCCTTGAACAATTGTTGGAAAAATTTAGGGTAGTTATGCATCCAATCTATTTAATCCCAAATTTGGTGAGAATTTTGACCGGTGACAGGAAAAAATATATTCTCCCATTGAGTTATTGCATATGTAAGGTTGCCAACTACAGAAGTCAAAGGAACAACCCAATTTGTATTGGGTTTGCAGTGCAGTACAAGGTCACCATCCATGACTGAAGAACGCAAGGACTCAATAGAAGTCACTCCAGAGATGTTGTAGGAAGTAGAAAACAATATTTGTCAACTTCTTCAATTACTGAATGCCCTTTATTTAAAGACTTCAGTGAGCCTTCTGTCAATGTTGGGAAATGTTGACACGTTTGTCCTGCTCTAAGAAATGCATTAATGGGACCACCAAGCAGTCACGAAGTTGTAAAAATATGGGATGGAAAACACAAGGGACGGAAACTCCAGTTCTCCAGAGTCCATGAGGCACTTTGTAAACCTGAGGCGAGGGCACCATGGCCCTTTAATGACTTGTGGACTTCAACTCCCAGAATTCCTTTCAAGTCATAAAAGGGCCATGGTCCCCTACCCCCTGTTGTAAACTATACTGCTCAGTGGCAAAATGCAAATTTTTTTGCTACCGGTTCTGTGGGCGTGGCTTGAGGGGGCATGGCTTGGTGGGGAGGATCATGTGACTGGGTGGGCATGGCCAACTTTTTTTTAAGCATTTTTTTTTACTACCTATTCGCCCAAACCGATAGTAAAAAAAAATGCTTTAAAGAAGTAAAAAAAAAAGGTCCTACGATCACACGGCACAGCTGATCATCTGAATTTTTTTTAGAAAAAAATTAAAGCATTTTTTTACTACCAGTTCGGATGAATAGGTAGTAAAAAAAAATGCTTTAAAAAGTAAAAATAAAAAAAAAGGTTCCAATGATTGCACGGTTCAGCTGTGATCATCGGAACCTTTTTTTTTCTTTTTTACTTTTTTAAAGCATTTATTTTACTACTGATTCAGGTGATTAGGTAATAAACAAAATGCTTTTAAAAAGTTTTTTAAAAAAAGGTTCCGACGACCGTGTGATTGTCAGAAACTTTTTTTTACTTTTTAAAGCATTATTTTTTACTACCGGTTTGCCCAAACCGGAGCGAATAGGTAGCATTTCCCCCCTGATACTGCTTCTCTGTGAATAAAAACAGAAAAGGCAAAATACAAGGCAAAATAAAATAGATTAAAGGAAGCACAATAGTGCCTGAGAACCTTATGAGCTCTAGCCTGATTTAAGGGTCCTTTTCCTACCGGTTTCTATTATCTTTTCTAAAGCCAGCCTAACCAGAAAGTCAATTTATATTTCAGTGGAGTGTTTTTTTTTTTAACACGTTCATAGGCACACAGAACAGCATTCATTGAGCAATAGCTTATACAATGATCTCAACTTATTTTTTTTTTAATGGTAAATGAGACTTAAGGGGAGATAAACATTAAGTTTGAAGTGCTAGTGTAAGGGCAAAAGAAGAGAGGGAAGTTTTTGGTTAAAGGACAAGTGGGAGAGGGAAAAAAAGAACATTTAGAATGTAGCGGTATAATAAGGGTTTTTTTGTGTGTGTGTGCGTTGATTCTGGAGAACTGGTAGTGGACATTTTGAGTAGTTCAGAGAACTGGCAAATACCATCTCTGGCTGGCCCCAGAGTGGGGTGGGAATGGAGATTTTGCAGTATCCTTCCCCCAGGAGCGGGAAGAGAATGGAGATTTTACAGTATTCTTCCCCTGCCACGCCTACCAAGCCATGCCCACCAAGCCACACCCACAGAACCAGTAGTAAAAAAAATTTGAATTCTAGCACTGGTTCAGAGATCTCAGTGATTGCCCTAGTATTAAAAAAAATGGTGCCATTTTAGTTTCTTGGATGGAAACGTTATGCTTGGAAAAAGGACTACCGCTTCTATAAAGGCCACCAAGCATTCAAATCGAAAATAGCTTATTTTTATGTAGAGGGAAGACTTAAGAGCCGATGGCATCTCCTATCAATAAATACTACACTTTATACAACTGAAAAATGGTATCATGCCAGTGCTGAGCAGACATCCACTGGGATTTAGCATTCTTGGGCAAAAGTCCACTTGAAAAGAATTTATTTGCAAAACGTGCATCTGTGGTAGAATAAATATATTTTTCAAAAAGTGGACGAGGAGGGGACAAGTTACATTTTTTTTCTAAACAAGAGCTTATGTTGGAGAAATGAACATTTAAAAATCCTGCGTTGGTGATCCATATCTGAAAATAAAAAGAACACTGGAACATCTTGTGCGAATAAGCATTTGGGTAGGAAAACGCATTTCAGAATTGACATGTATTGTCAATTTTATGCAAAGCTTACCGTGGATTTAAATGTTTTATTACTTATACAGAAGATAAAATGGAACAGATTTATACTGATTCCTAAGTGAACGCAATACTTGTCACCTAAGATCGAAAATTCAAGCAATCCAATACGAGATTAATAAGACAAATTGAAATTCAAAAAGCAGTTCTATAAATCCAAATAAAATCCACACACAGCCCATATACATCTAAAACACATCCCGACTCTCAATCATTTATGATTGTCATTGCTACAGTCTGTTACCTTGTTAATAACAATCTGAGATTGAATTTCAGCTGCACCCACTGTGAATAGTGCAATGTTATAAATCACCACCGTATTAGGGTCATTCAATGCTTAAAGGAGACATGGGAAGAAAGAGTCTGTTTAAAGGCTGTTAGCCATGCTGCCCTTTTTGTGAGCCACTTGCCCAGAGGTTAGAGATGTTTGGAATTTGAGCAAAATCAGATTTCCTGGATCTGTGCAGATCAGAAGAAATCCAAACGGCTTTAGTTGGTCAGTGATCATATAAGGTACATGCATATTCAAGGTTATATAAGTAAGTATTCTGATAGAGAGAAATTTCCTGAGGATGGGCTCCAGCATGAGTCCAAAAGTTTGGAAGACTAAATCTGGTCCCAGTGACTGATCCAGATCGGATTCTGCAATGTTATCCTGGGACACGCATATTTGCCTTCATTCATGATAAATAAGTATAAATAACCCCCATTGTTCAATACAAAAGATAATCATTTCAAGTACGTAGTTTAAGGCAATGACAGAAGATACTCCATGCCAATCAAGAGACCAGCATGTATTTTCCTTGAGCTACCTGCCATGATCACTGACATAAACATTTGACATCTGGATCTGACAGTTTGGGTGATATCAGTTATGATTGAGATGATTTAGATGCTTTAAATGCTTGGGAAAAGAGGAGGAGGTGTGAAGTGTGAGGTGTGAGGAGGAGGAGAAGAAGAGGGAGGAGAAGGAGGAGGAGAAGGAGAAGGAGAAGGAGAAGGAGAAGGAGAAGAAAGAGGAGGAGGAGGAGGAGGAGAAGGAGAAGGAGAAGGAGGAGGAGGAGGAGGAGGAGGAGGAGAAGAAGAAGAAGAAGAAGAAGAAGAAGAAGAAGAAGAAGAAGAAG
>WNWU01000044.1:461879-477812 GCA_012654045.1 Ptyas mucosa | reverse complement strand
GAAGAAGAAGAAGAAGAAGAAGAAGAAGAAGAAGAAGAAGAAGAAGAGGAAGAAGAAGAAGAAGAAGAATCTTCCCTTACCTTCAGAAACAGTGGATAAGACGTTGCAAATTTCATTTACAGCTAGGAAGTCAGCTTTGTTACAACTTTGTTAAGAGCAAGAACTTTGGCTGTCTGGTTGGTTGCTCTGTGGAAGGGTTCAGTTGGTTGAAGCAGTTTGGTTCTTTTCTTTCAAATTTCAGATCTGCCTTGCATTACAATCTGATTTCTTTCTTCTTAACTTTGGTTAACCGTTCTTCCTCATTTTACATCACTGACATCCAGCTGCTACCCTGCAGACACCAGCAGGACCAATGCTTTCTGAAATGCCAGAATGACTTCAAAACTGGAATTCAGTTACTCTGGCTGGCAAAGAGCTCAGCTGCTCTAGAATATTCCATTGCATGACTTCTTCATATAATGCATAGTTAGCATCAAAAGGTAGTTAGATAAATGCTGGCATTGATGAATTTGAAACAGAAAGAAAGAAAGAAAGAAAGAAAGAAAGAAAGAAAGAAAGAAAGAAAAATCCCAGGTTGGAATTGCAGAACTCATTTCTTTCAGAGCGCATCTTGATCCTAAATGTCAGATTCAGGTGTAATTCATGGACATTGATGATCATACAAATCAGATTTTGTACCTGTCTTTTCTAATGAGTAGAAATTGAGCTATGCTACGGAGAAGATGGGACTTCCTAGATGGCATATTCCTGGGCGTGGGAGAAGTGAGAGAAAATTCACTCCACTTCCCTTAAAAATTAGAAATTTATCTGGTTTCCCAAAAAGAACTTATTTTCTAGGAATCCTCCATTGTCTCGCTTCTTTTTTCCCCCAAAATGTTGAAAAACTACTTGAAATAATGAACAATCATTGTCTTGGACAGTTTCCCACACCTTCCAGTTCCTTTTCATCTCCTCCACATTACTAATGAGCAAAGCAGAACAAAAACCGAAATGAAAAAGACAAACAAACAAGCTATGAAATTGCTTGCACAGTTATATCAAGTCCCTTTCATGCGGTGCTTTTGAGCTTAGAGGGCCACTGATAACACCTCACACCCACAAATGTGCAAAGGCACTCATCAGTGAATCGTATCCCAAAAAGAACCTTGTCCTGATGCATTCGTACAATGACAGCATAATAACATCAAAGTAGCTTTTTGCAGCATTTTTATCAGTTCACATGTGGACATCAGTAATGTGATGGTGATTATGGGCATGCAAATCACCTGGAAAGAAAAAACTTGAAAGCTGACGCTTATTGTACATGCTACTGTTCTGGAATGAAGTTTAAGAAAGTTGGATACCTAAATTGGAGTTTGGAAGGGGTGGCATCAAAGCAGATGTGAAGAATGGCAAGGAATCAAAATCTCAAGCTAGCCACATCCTTCACTTTAAGTGGGGGAGGAAAAAGCACCTGGATCATATACAGGTTGTAATCTTAAAAACTGGAAGACAAAACATGAGCCAAGACCAAACCAACTAGAAAGAAGAAAATTGGTACTATGATAACATTATTTAAAATGTTGTCTTTGGAACAGTGCTCAAGTTTTACATGATTAGCTACACTGATAGCTTGATGCTTGAAATGTGCAGCATGCAGTTGCAGGAATTATGCTGAGTGTTACTCAGAACTGGGAAAGTCTTATGGCACAGGGAAAGTACAGCAGAATAGCAAAATAAGAGAGCTGGAAGAGAACTCTGAGGACTTCTAGTCCAACCCCCTGTTCAAGCAGGAAATCCTGTACCATTTCAGACAAATGGTTGTCCAATCTCTTCTTCAAAACCTCCAGTGTTGGAGCACCCACAACTTCTGGAGGCAAGTTGTTCCGCTGGTTAATTGTTCTAACTGTCAGGAAATTTCTTCTGAGTTCTAGGTTGCTTCTCTCCTTGATTTGTTTCCATCCATTGCTTCTTGTTCTGCCTTTAGGTGCTTTGCAAAATAGCTTGATTCCCTCTTCTTTGAGATATTGGTTACTGCTATCATGTCTCCCCTAGTCCTTCTTTTCATCAAACTAGACATACCCAATTCCTGCTCCTCTTCGTTTCAAAGCTGAAGAGCCAGACATCTCCATGGTCATGTGGCCAGCATGACTAAACACCAAAGGCTCACGGAACGCTGTTCCCTTCCCACCAAAGGTGGTTCCTATTTTTCTACTTGCATTTTTACGTGCTTTCAAACTGCTAGGTTGGCAGAAGCTGAGACAAGTCATGGGAGCTCACCCTGTTACGCGGCACTAGGGATTCGAGCCGCTGAACTGCTGACTTTTTGATCAACAAGCTCAGCGTCTTAGCTACTGAGCCACCGTGTCCCTGTTGAGGGTTGTCTAGTTAATTTTAAATGTTCAGAGTCCTTCCCATACATTATCTTCCCTGTTTTCATCCCTCTCTCCTTTCCTATTCTGCTAACATGAAACCTGATTGCGAAATGTGTTGCTTGAAACCATGCCATCATTTCAAGGCCCGCTTGACCTGAACAAGATGTAGGATCTGTACCCTGCTTTATTTTCCTCGGCATTGTTCTAAGTCTGAGCTGCAAGAACCCTTTTCTTTCATTCGCTCGGAGGATTGTGGTTGGGAATGGCCAAATCTGGATTTTAGGCTCTTAGGCTGCATCGAAGAAGATGCTCCGTTATCCCCAGCTTTACTCTAATTTGTGATGGGAAATGTCACACTGCTCGAGAAGCATTCTGCCACATGCAACTTTTAAAGAGGTACAAGAGCTATTTTCCAAGGGCTTTTCCTAGCTCTGGCTACAGCCAGCAAGCTTAGATGCTAACTCTCTAACCTAACACCCCTTGCATACTGATGGCCCTGTCTTCTGTAGTCAACATTCTGGTCACCGCATATGCCAGAGGATGGAGCTGACAGAGCTGGATTGAAGGGCACTTGGGGTTATTGATCTGAAATGCCTTAAATTCCTGAGGCACTGGAGAAAGTTGATTTAAAAAATGCAAGCCTTTGGTCGCTCTTTCCCCCACAAAAAAAGAATGTCATGGAACAGAGAATGCTCATCTGACAGGCCATCTGGATCAGGGGTGAAATCCAGCAGGTTCTAACAGGTTCTGGAGAACTGGTAGCAGAAAGTTTGAGTACTTCGGAGAACTAGCAAATACCACCTCTGGCTGGCCCCAGAGTGGGGTGGGAATGGAGATTTTGCAGTATCCTTCCCCTGCCACGCCCACCAAGCCACGGCCACAAAACCGGTAGGGGAAAATTTTGAATTTCACCCCTGATCTGCACCCATAAGCTTCCTGAAGCTGCGAGCTATTTTTCAGAAAGCAGAAAAGTGAAGAGGCAGAGCTTTAAGTGCAGGGAAAGAAACCAGCAAAGCAGAGGCAGAAACAAGGGACCTGCAAGTCAGAAAGCAGGTGGAAGAAGGCTCCTTAGAGCAGGGAAAGGAACCGGCAGAAAATTCAGGGGAAACATTTATAGGTGAGGAGAGGCTGAGAGATTGATCCAGGATTATGCCTATTGCCAGCAGGGGGCAAAAAGTATCAGTCTTGTATTAGAGATAGGATCTGCTCATAGACTTAAAGGTTCCCCTCGCACGAATGTGGTAGTCGTTCCTGACTCTAGGGGGTGATGCACATCTCCATTTCAAAGCCGAAAAGCCAGTGCTGTCCAAAGAGGTCTCCGTGGTCATGTTGCCGGCATGACTAAATGCCAAAGGCGCACGGAACATTGTTACCTTCCCACCAAAGGTGGTCCCTATTTTTCTACTTGCGTTTTTTACGTGCTTTCGAACTGCTAGGTTGGCAGAAGCTGGGACAAGTAATGGGAGCTCACCCTGTTATGCGGCACTAGGGATTCGAACCGCTGAACTCCCGACTTTTCGATCGACAAGCTCAGCATCTTAGCCAGTGAGCGACCATGTCTCTGTCTCATAGTCTTACAAAGGGGGGGGGGAAGATAAGAGCAGCATAGAGCCTTTGCTATTTATATCCTTAGAGCCTTCACAAGGGAACAGAAATATAAATAAATATATATACATACATATATATATATATATATATATATATATATATATATATATATATATATATATATATATTTCAGCACCTGTCCCACTGTTTCCTAGCTTCCTATTGACTTGTAGTTCTGCTAGAAGAGAATATTTGTAGCTCAGGCTGGAGCCCCTGGTACTCTCTGAGCTCGGTTGTTTGCTTCCAGATGTTTCATCACCCAGCTAGATAACATCATCAGTGCTAGAAGGGAGCGGATGGGTCTCTCTTTCTCTCTCTCTCTTTCTTTCTCTTTCTCTTTCTCTTTCTTTCTATTTCTATTTCTCTGTAGTTGTTGTAAGCATACCACGCACAGTGGGAGAACCATGATTTATTTATTATTATTTATTTATTGGTTCGCTTTATATGCCGCCCTTCTCTGGAGACTCAGGGCGGCTTACAATGCGTTAAGCAATAGCCTTCATACTTTTGTATATACCTGCTTGGTAGGGCTTTCGGCCCCCCCTAAGCCGTGTTCTTTTTTATACAAAGTCATCTTATTGCCCCCACAATCCAGGTCCTCATTTTACCTACCTCGAAAGGATGGAAAGCTGAGTCAACCTTGACCCTGGTGAGATGCGAACTTGCAATAATTGCAGGCAGCTGGTGCTATTTAACAGCACTTTAGTCTGCTGCACCACCAAGGCTCTTTATAGCCTTGTTTTATTATGATTTCTATCACACAACCCCTAACTGCCTGGCTTTTGCTCTCATCTCAAAAAAGCGGAATAGGAAGAAGGAACCCAACTGCTCTTGAAATCTGGCCTATCTCAGATGTTGTGGAATTCAGGACAACACAAACTAGCATCACCAGGGACAGGGATTAAGAGAGCTTCAGAATTTGGAGAGTGAACATGTTGCTGATTAGTGGTTTGTTTCAATTTGATCTTCAACAATTTACAGTGGTTCCAGGGGTGAGTTCTACTTACCTTTACTACCGGTTCGCAACGGGGCCGTGTGCATGCGCTTCGCTTGTCTGTGCGCTCTTCTGCACATGCGCAGAAGCTTCCTGATGACATCGGGGTCGGTGGGCGGAGCCTCCCACTAGTTTTACTACCGGTTCTATAGAACCGGTCCAAACCAGGGGCAACCCACCACTGAGTGGTTCCCAGAATGTTTGTAGAACCTCTGACTGACTCTCTCTCTCTCTCTCTCTCTCTCTCTCTCTCTCTCTCTCTCTCTCCCCCTCCCTCCCTCCCTCCCTCCTTCCCTCCCTCCCTCTCCCTCTCTCTCCCCCCCCTTTCTCTCTATATGGAAAAGAAATGTAAATGTATGGAAAAGAAACAAGTGAAATTTTTTCATCTTTAGAGAAAGAATGAGGGAAGGAGAGTCAACAATACCACATTTGCCTTCAACACAAGGGCATCACTCTATTTTTCAGGAGACAATTGTTTTTTTTAAAAAAAATATGTTCCTAAAACTATGATCCCTCTGTTTAAGAGAGACAGACAATGTTTTCAAAACTTCTTGGTTGAACCTATAAATAATGTAGGAGAAAAAGTGGCAGAACCTTGGGGGAGGAGTCAAGAGAAGAATCAGCCTAGAGTCTCTATGGTGCTATAAATAGACTAAGTCTCAGGCCTCTTGAATTCTGTTGACCTTCATCCAGCATCAAAATAGTGCTAACCATTAGTTGAGTAGATTTTGGGGCATAGGCATGAGTAGTAATGAATTAGTTTAATTGGAAGTTCATCTGTGGTCCTGGTTTTTGCACCTGACAATAAATCAGCTAACCACATTTTAGCCTGCTCTAGCATATTGTGCAAAGTTGAGCAAATGACTAGTTTATATTTTAGAACAGGGATGTCAAACTCAAGTTCATTGAGGATCGCATCAGGGTTGGGTTTGACTTGGTGGGGGCGGGTTGGGCGTGGCCAGATCTAAGCACCTGGTGGGCCGGACCCCTAGTTTAGAATGTTATGTGACTCTAGTTCATTGGGTTAATGATGTTAAGCTGTAACATGTCATTTTGGCGAATTGTAGAGAATTATGTTGTGTGAATACAAGGATTGGGATAATGGGTGGGTATCTGTGGATGTCAGAATTATGTTTCCTTGAATACAGTGGAATTTATGCCTAGTGTCAGATTGCACATCTGATACTGGCCACTAAATGGCATAGTGGTGAAGACTCTTGCCTCCCACTCAGAAGGTTGAGAGTTCAATCCTAGGCAATGACAGATGTTTGCCTATCAGAGTGCAAAGAGAAAATATCTGCTGCTAACTCTCTATAGGCATCAGGAAGGGCCTCCGGCCAGTAAATGCTCAGCTCCACTCCCATCCCAAAGAAAGGAATTGAAGGGTCATAAAAAGGAAAAAAAATAATCAGATTGCACAACAAACTGATTTGGTTAAAGATATAATATGGAGAAAGAAGATGGTCTCAACATCCAAATGGGTGAATAGAGAATCCTATCTTTTGCTCTCCAGTTTTCTGTCCCAAGGACTTACCTTGCCTTAGGGTTTTGAAGATTAAAAAAAAAACTGCGGCCAAAAAAACCCCCTATAACATTGGGGAGTAAGATCAGTAAATTCAGGAAGTCTTTGCCTCTGAAAATGATAATCCACAGAAGAGGAGAGAGAGAGAGAGAAATTCTTAAAATGAAAATAGCAAAAGAAGAACATGCAGTTAATGATGAAGTTCAAATATGATTAACTCCTGATAATGTTCTTCAGTGGGAAACAGAAAGGCGAGGGGAAAAAAATCTCACTTCCACCATGACCTTTTAGCAAATGCAGAGCTGAGGGTGGGTAGTGGGATATGTCCTTTTCAGCTCTTTTCCATTTGCAAGTAATTAGACACAAGCTACTAAGCGTATTGTGCTTTCCCTAAAGAGCAACACACAATGTTGTAACAATGGTGGTTGCTCTGTATGTAACCCTGAGAGCAGCATCCTCTCCATGAGGACCTTGGAAAGTCTGCAAGCTGAAAAGTTTGAAGAACTTGGGGGTGGGAGAAAGTGGAAGGAATATGCCATCATTGATCAGCCTATTATTCTTCATTTCTGGCTGGAGACTGGAGACAATTATTTTTTAAAAGAGTGGAAGGTATATAGTAGAACTATTGTTGCAGCTTGTGAATATTCAAGAGGGCAGAAAAGGGATATAAAAGAAATCCACGGTGGATATTTTTTTAAAAACATGTGGCATTCACAGTTCTCACTGCAAATAGCTCTGATGCATACCAAGTGATTGATTAGTCTGACTTGCATTTAAACAAAGCACCTCTCTGGGAATGATAAAGGATAGTCTATTAGGGATAACTGTACCAATATTGTTTTAAATTTTTTATTTGTGTCTTTCTGTGCTTTAATTTGGGGCTTTGCTTTTCTGAGTGACTCTGATCATCTGTTGCATGGAAAGATGGGGTATAAATAAATAAGAGGCAGCTCCTTAAACTGCCTATTGATTACATGCTAATGATATCAATGTCAACTCCCAAAGCATCCCTGACCTGCTCTCGAATTGCCATAGGCCAGAGGGGGATGGGAAACAGGTGGAACGGCATGGCAGCCAAAGACAGATGCACATTCCAGACTTGTCTCTCTCAAGGCTGTATCCCAGGGTTAACCACAGTGGCCGGAGGGGAGTGACCTCTACAACCGGCGAAATTGCTCCGTTGGCGAATGTGCTTGATGACACACCCTGGGGGGAGTGGGAAAACAGGGTCATATTTGGGGCGTAAATTACATAGGGTCAGAGCTGGCTTCACATGGGAACGTGTGACGTGAAGCTCCTATTAAATAACTGGATTTCTTTTGAAGCTTGACTCGAGGCTCATGATTTATTTAGAGTATCCGTGGGAACCCTGACAATCAAAAAGAATAGAGCTGGAAGGGACCTTGGAGATCTATCCCCTGCTCAAGCAGGAGACCCTATGCCATTTCAGACAAGTGGCTGTTGACTCTCTTCTTAAAAACCTCCAGTGATGGAGCACCCACAACTTCTAGAGGCAAGCTGTTCCACTGGTTAATTGTTCTCACTGTCAGGAAGTTTCTCCTTAATTCCAGGTTGCTTCTCTCCTTGATTAGTTTCCATGCATTGTTTCTTGCCTTGCCTTCTGGTGCTTTGAAAAAAAAAGTTGCCCCTCTCTTCTTTGTGGCATCCATCAAATACTGGAATACTTGCCATCATGTAATTCTGGTGTATCAGTTTTCTCCTTTAGGTTCATATATGGGGTGTCCCTGTTTTGTTTAATTCTGATGTAGTCTTCTTTAGGGTTGGGGTTTCTGGCTTTGATCATTGAGTTTCAGAGTGGCTACAGTTGCCTCTTAGACCCTTACTTTTTCTTCTAGTAATTTATATACTATAATTTTATTTATTTTATTTTATTAGATTTATATACCGCCCTTCTCCCTGAGGGGACTCAGGGCAGTGAACAGCCATAAATAAAAAACATATATACAAAATTTAAAAGCCAAATAAAACCGAATTAAACAATTGGCCCCAATATTTAAAATCCCAAATTTAAAATATTAAAACCCCAAATTAAAATATTTACAATTTAAAATTTCTAAATTATTTTACAAAAGAAGGGGAAAAGGGAAGAATTAATTAATGAGCTATAATTGCACTCAACAATAAACTAAAGGGCCACCATCAGTGAGCTGTTGGACAGCATTACTTGGTCTGTTGTGTGGATGTTTCGATGGTTTAGGGGTGGGGAATTTGTGGTGGGTGGGGGGGTGTTTGGGGATTGTTATGTGTGTTGGGCCTGGTCTTTGGGTGTTAAGTGAATTTCGTTGTATGCGTATACTGTGTATACATGTGTATACATGTACAATGACAATAAAGTAGTTGTTATTGTCATTGTCATTGTCATTGTCATATAATTTACATTTGATAGATACATAGTTTGGGTCTTCTATAGGCATGGGCTAAAACATATGACATGTTTGTACATGTTTGGAAACGTTTGATACACCATGTATCAAAAATGTTTTGCAGGTTGTCTGATGTTTTCAGGTAGGAAAAAAGGAAAGCAGAACCCAAGTTGGATTAAGATTAATTTAAGGCATTAAGAGTTGTTAACCTAATCTTGCGTAGCTTCTTCTCTTGTAATGTTGTACTACTAACTAGAGCATACAAAACATTTGCTAGACCAATTCTTGAATACAGCTCATCTGTCTGGAACCCTCACTGCATATCGGACATAAATACAATCGAGAGAGTCCAGAGATATTTTATGAGAAGAGTCCTCCATTCCTCTAACTGCAGTAAAATACCTTATGCCACCAGACACCAAATTTTGGGCTTAGAACAATTTAGAACTACGCCGACTTCAGTCTGACCTAAGCATAGTATAAAGTATAGTACAGTATAGGATAAAATTATCTGCCACAATGTCCTTCCTGTCAATGACTACTTCAGCTTCAACCACAACAATACATGAGCAAATAATAGATACAAACTCCAAACTCGATTGCAGAAAATATGACTTCAGTAACAGAGTGGTCAATGCCTGGAATGCGCTACCTGACTCTGTAGTTTCTTCCCCAAACCCCCAAAACTTTAACCTTTAACTGTCTACTGTTGACCTCACCCCATTCCTAAGAGGTCTCTAAGGGGCGTGCATAAGTGCACCAGCGTGCCTATCGTCCCTGTCCTAATATTCCTTTTTACTTACTCTTTTCATGTATTCAAATTATGTTTATACTTTTACCTGTTATCTTATATATGCAAGACAAATAAACGTATGATTATGATTATGGTAAATCAAATAAATGTAGCATGGCATGGGTTTTGCATTAGTGTACGAATCTCTATACAGCCAGTTTGGATTAGATTTCAGGCACCAGGCTAGAAACCAGGAGATTATGAATTCTAGTCCCACTTTAGGCATGAAATCTGGGCTGGGTGATTTTGGACCAGTCCCTCTCCTTCAATCCAATACACATCACAGGATGGTGGTTGTGGGGAAAATAGGAGGCAGAAGACATATGTTTCCTGCCTTGAGTTACTAAGTAAATAACAATGGGATAATTATGAAATAAATGAATAATGATAATGATAGTTAAAAGGAACAAATGGACTCAACTGTTGATTCTTGAGAGTTTATAAGACCCCAAGGTTTTGGTTTTCCCCAAGGTAGCAGTTGTCAACGTCACGTTGTGTGAACACTACAGCTTGAGTTTTGTTTCTGCATAAAATATATGGGATGGTCATCAGCCCCCAAAGCTTATCAATATCAGGGAGAACAACAGCAGATCCTGTGAAGTGAGAGACCCCCATGGTTGATGATCTTTCAAATATTCCAACTCCTTTTCACAATGAGAGGCAGAAAGGAACAGTTCGGATGCCGGAGAGATCGACCACAGGAAGCTGTTCCAAATGAGTTCCAAATGGTTCCAAAAATTTGATATATTTTTTTAACCGCTTAGCTTATTTTTATTATGGTGCATTTCCTCTCCTTGTTTAATAAATAAATCC
Organism: Ptyas mucosa; assembly: GCA_012654045.1. NCBI lineage: Eukaryota > Metazoa > Chordata > Lepidosauria > Squamata > Colubridae > Ptyas > Ptyas mucosa. The sequence goes on along the minus strand of WNWU01000044.1, from coordinate 467,344 downwards.
ATCACCTCCCAATGGCCCTGACCTGATGTAATCTCCTTATCACAAAACCCATCACAAGACTCATCGATGACTCACACTTGACCCATCTCAAGAACCTTACTTGACACACCCACACCTGAAGCCCTTATAAACAGAAAAAAAACATTGACACTGATCTCCCCTAAGCTCCACTGAAGATATTACCTAGCCTGGCAACAAAATATTCAGAAACCAACCAGTGGTGGGATTAAAGTAATTTAATAACCGGTTCTTTGCTCTAATGATTTCTTCCAACAACCAGTTTGCCAAACTGTTCAGAAAGTTAACAACCAGTTCTCCCGAAGTGGTGCGAACCGGCTGAATCCCACCACTGAAACCAACGCACAAGTTTGGAGACTGAACCTTCATCCTCAAATAAATCTACATCAATGCTCAAGGAAATTCCTGGGAGTTACAAAGTCAATCTTGACTGGTCATTGTTTTAGGATTTATTGGGGGCTGGTAAACAGGCCATTTGATTATGCCTGGGCATAATCAAGTCAATTCCAGAAAGGGACAGATTTGTTTTTTAGTGCAAGGATATTGCCCTCCTGTTGTATCTCTAATTAGCAGCCCTAATTTGTATTGAGCTAATAAAAAACACCAATCACATGGAGGGTTTTTTTTTTTTTTTTTTGCAACTGAACAGCCACCGCTTCAGCTCTGGTTCTTATTATTTAAAATGGTTAATACTTTCATATATGTGCAGCCTAAGAGCCTAGCACAATTGTCTTCATGATAAAATGTAATATCAGTTGCATTATCATTAAGCAGAGAGGAAAGCAAATTGATTCTTTAACAGAATAACAGAGATGGAAGGAACCTTGGGGGACTTCTAGTCCAACCCCCTACTCAAGGAGGAAACCGTACATCACTTCAGACAAGTGGTTAGCCAACATCTTCTTAAAAACTTCCAGTGTTGGAGCATTCACAACTTCTGGAGGCAAGATGTTCCACTGATTAATTGTTCTCACTGTCAGGAAATTTCTCCTTAGTTCCAAGTTGCTTCTCTCCTTGATGAGTTTCCACCCATTGCTTCTTGTCCTGCCCTCAGGTGCTTTGGAGAATAGCTTGACTCCCTCTTCTTTGTGGCAGCCCCTGAGATATTGGAAGACTGCTATCATGTCTCCCCGAGTCCTTCTCTTCATTAAACTAGACATACCCAATTCCTACAACCATTCTTCATATGTTTAAGCCTCCAGTCTTTCTTGCTCTTGCCTGTATTCTTTCCAAAGCCTCAACATTTTTTTTTTATATCATGGTGACCAAAATTGGATGCAATACTCTGAGTGTGGTCTTACCAAGGCATTATAAAGTGATATCAACCCTTCACGTGATCTTGATTCTATTTATTTGTTAATTTAACCTAGGACTGTATTGGCTTTTTTAGCAGCTGTAGCACACAGCTGGCTCATATTTAAGTGATTGTCTACCAGGACATCAAAATCCCTCTCGCAGTTACTACTATTGAGCCAGGTACCACCTATTCTTTGTGTTGATGTTTCTGACTGGGTCAAAGGATGCCACTCTTTGTAACCTGTTTTTTAGTAATTTTTTGTTAGCATTTGCACAAATGTAGCTTGCATTCCCTTGTACTCTTAATTCTTTGTGCTTCCTTGCTCCTGTAGTGACATGCGGGAATGACCAGTCCCAATGGACTCTGTAGCACTGTGACAATGTTCTATGATCTCTGAACCTTTTGAAGGTAGGGATAAGGAAAAAAACGGTGTTTGACTCATATCTAGTTTGCTATGGACCTCTGGAGTTATTACTACAAAGAGAATTTGATCAGCTGTTCACAACCTGAGCATTCCAAAAGCAGTTTTCCCATGACGGCTGAGGTTTGCAGAGCAGAAAGCTTAAGTAAAGCTTAGTTAACACTGGTAGAGTGGATTCATACATTCTGCTAAGCTATTGTTGGTTTCATTATTGCTGCAAGAATAGAAACAAGAAAAGAGATAGTAGAAAAGACATTCTATGGTTTTCTTACGTGCAATTAGTAGGGAGATTCTGATAGAGGAGAACATTTGTAGCTCAGGTTTGAAATGAGGGGTCCTTGGTGCTCTCTGAGTGTGGTGGGTTTTGTTGCAGACATTTCATTACCTGAATTAGGTAACATCAGTGCTGATGATGTTACCTAGTTGGGTAATGAAATGTCTGCAAGAAAACCACCACGCTCAGAGAGCACCAAACGTCCCCTCGTTAGAAAGATTTAAAGTAGGTAAAATATTTTTTGTAGGTTTGAACATTGTAAGACTGAATTTAAAATGGAATTGTGTACAAATGATGAATGTGTTATTGCTAAAATGTATCAATAGTTACCGGAATGTGAAGATTTTATTATTGTTGCGGAAGAAATCGTAACATGGATGGGTTTGCACTGGTTTTTTTTTTTTCCTTTTGCATTACTTGGAAGACTCTTTGAGAGCCAGTTTGGTCTAGTAGTTAAAGCATCAGGACTTAGGCCAGAGGTCTTCAAACTTGGCAGCTTTAAGATTTGTGGACTTCAACTCCCAGAATTCTCCAGCTAGCATAGCATAGCATAGCTGGCTGGAGAATTCTGGGAGTTGAAGTCCACAAGTCTTAAAGCTGCCAAGTTTGAAGAACTCTGATTTAGGCATAAAAGCTGACTTTGGACCAATCACCAGGAGACTGTGAGTTCTAGTCCCACCTTAGTCATTAAAGCTGGTTGGGTGACTTTAGGCCAATCACCAGGAGACTGTGAGTTCTAGTCCCATTTTAGGCATAAAAGCTGACTGGTGACTTTGGGCCAATCACCAGGAGACTGTGAGTTCTAGTCCCGCCTTAGTCATTAAAGCTGGTTGGGTGACTTTAGGCCACTCACCAGGAGATTGTGAATTCTAGTCCACCCTTATCATGAAAGGATGACTTTGGGCTACTCATTCTCTCTCAGTCCAACTTACCTCACATGGATGCTGTTGTGAGGAAAATAGGAGGAGGAAGAGGTATGTGGATATGTTCACTGCTGTTATTAGTAAAGATAATAAAGCAGGATACAAATAAATAATAAATAATTATCACAGCTCAAAAGGGACAGCATGGTTTCCTGCCATCTTTGAGGGGGGGAATCACCTGAGTGATGCAACTCAGCTAAACCAGGTTAATGAACCTGGTTTAGCTCAGCAGACTAAAAGCATAGTGATTTAAACCAGCTGTCTGCAATTACTGTAAGTTCGAATCTCACCAGGCTCAAGCCTTGACTCAGCCTTCCATCCTTTCTAAGGTAGGTTAAATGAGGACCCAGATTGTGGGGGCAATAAGCTGACTTTGTATAAATATACAAAAGTATGAAGGCTATTGCTTAACGCATTGTAAGCCGCCCTGAGTCTCTGGAGAAGGGCAGCATATAAATAAATTAATTAATTAAAAAACAAACTCTTAAAACAGGTGAAACCAATTTCCAGAGTTTCTACAATTAAAAGTTCTGGAGCTCCTCCCCTCCCCCCACACACATATGTAATGCAGCTCCCTAACCCAAATCCTTGGTCCTTGGCCTGTAGAAAGTACCATATTTTCTGGCATATAAGACGACTGGGCGTATAAGACGACCCCCTACTTTTCCTATTAAAATAGGTTTTGGCTATATTCGCCGTATAAGACTACCCCTCAATGTTGTCGGCGTTCCCGTAGTGTCATCGGTCAGCACCGGAAACTCAGATTCAGGAAGCTGTGCTGATCTTGTCAAGGCTGCATGCCGCTGAATGCCGGACCCAGCTGGTTACTGCGCGGAGCTTCCCCCACCATCCCAGGCATCCAGGTGGATATTACTGATGCTCCGACTTCCCCACACAGCTGGGGCTCGCTATCACTGGGGGTCAGCTGGGGAAGTCGGAGCGTCGGTAGGCTTATACCCAGCGTATAAGACGACCCCCGACTGTGGAGAGGATTTTCCTGTGTTAAAAAGTAGTCTTATACGCCAGAAAATATGGTATTTCTGCTTTAGAAGACTCAACCCAAAGAGCTGAAGATCCTGTTCTGATTTATTTATTTATTTATTGCAAAGTAAGTCAAACAGAACGGACAAAAATATACCTTACATGTTCGGGATGGCTCGTATCGCAAGAGCGATACCGTTGTGCGGTCTGTATTGCCGGCAATATAGCCGGTGTAAGGGCTGAGACTTGGCAAGCAAACAGCATTTCTTGGGCTAAAGAGAACGTGGCATAAACGGATCTAAAACGCTCCAGCCTGCCAAGCAGATTGCCAAGTTTATCCGTTCATTTAGAAAGGTGGGAGAAACATTCCGGAGCCCAGAGTTTTACAAAAGCTTGCACTTTGTTTGCGATACAAAGAGCCAATCATCTCTGTATGGTATGTCTTTTGAAAGAAGGAGTCTAACGTAGCCAAGTCCTGTCTGGGAATCTTCTTGCCAAGCAAGATTATTCTTGAAAAAGGGGTTAAGTGTCTGGAGAGCCGAGATTTACTGCTGAGCTCTGGTGTGAAGTCAGGCAGTTAAATATGAAATATGGAAATTAGAAGTATGCGAAGCACAGCCTCCCCACTTCACTCCCCACATCAATGCGCCTTAGTGTTTGGACACCTGGGGCAGGCAATGCCACAAACAACTTCGTTCCTCCCTGGTAGTAAAGCTAAAATAATAGTAAATTATATAAAGCATTTGGCTGATCTTTTATAACTCCCTAGAATAGCTACTGAAGCATCTGCATGGTTTCGCCTAATGAGAAGGATGGCCTTGGAAGGGGAAAAAAAAAACAGGTTTTAACCAAGCTATGCAATCCTGGAGACCTTTATGATGAAGGATAGATATCTATCGTGCACATTATGAGTGACAGGAAAGGGTCTCACAACCTTCGCAGAACCTGTGAAGATCATTGATTTCTCGTCAACATCTGGCCAAGCATTAATAAACGCAATGAGGCAACACCAATTCCTAATCTAATCAGGAGAGAAGAGAGACTTTGGGAAGTCCCCGATGGTTTGACGTTAATACTGAATCTGGATGACCTTAACAGAGTTTCTATGCTTGAGGTGCACCCATTGGGACTTCCTCTAAAGGGTTCATGCATCACCTCCTAAGTTATTTCCATCACATTGGCCATGGCATGAAATGACCCAATAAAGTCGGTCTTTCTAGAGGTGACAGACTTTCTGGCTAGGGATGTGTGTGCGTAAAGAAAAGAAAGATAGGTCAATGCATGTTGAGATGATGTCAAGACCTAACAAGAAATGCCATCTTCCGAAGATAATGTGGCTGATGATGTCAGCCTTTCAGATGTCAAAGAACCAGGGGTGAAATCCAGCAGGTTCGTACAGGTTCCGGAGAACCGGTAGCGGAAATTTTGAGTAGTTTGGAGAACCGGCAAATACCACCTCTGGCTGGCCCCAGAGTGGGGTGGGAATGGAGATTTTGCAAAATCTTTCCCGAGGAGTGGGGAGGGAATGGAGATTTTGCAATATCCTTCCCG
>WNWU01000044.1:445457-461869 GCA_012654045.1 Ptyas mucosa | reverse complement strand
TTCCCGAGGAGTGGGGAGGGAATGGAGATTTTGCAATATCCTTCCCGAGGAGTGGGGAGGGAATGGAGATTTTGCAATATCCTTCCCGAGGAGTGGGGAGGGAATGGGGATTTTGCAGTACCCTTCCCCTGGAGTGGGGTGGGAATGGAGATTTTGCAGTATCCTTCCACTGCCACGCCCATCAAGCCATGCCCACCAAGCCACGCCCTCAGAACTGGTAGTAAAAAAATTTGAATTCCACCACTGCAAAGAACCAAGTCCTGATACCAGCACGGAAAGTTTTAAAGCAGATTGTATTGGTCTCTGCCCTGATTCACAGAATTCTGGTCTAAAACTGGAAACAAATCCCTCCTCTCCCATGAGAACTCAGGCAGTAACAGAGGGAGGACCAGAGATTAGCCAGGTTAAAAAGTAGCTGCTGTTCAGGGAAAGCTTCTGAAGCTTTGGCAGTCTGGATGCTAGCAAAATTAAGACTGTTTTGCTTTCAAAGACTTCTAGGTGTAAATAGAAATATATACTATTTCCATGGCAAGGGAAGATAAAGCAGAAATGGTTAAATTGAATACGTTATTTAAAGAGGAGAACGTGTTCTTATTTGGATATTATTTCTGGAAGGTGTGCTTGTGAAGGAAAAAAAATGAAACTTTGATTTTGGTTTTGTTGATTAGAAAGATTTGGTGTTATAGAAATGGCTAGTTATATATTAATAGGTAAAAGCAAAAAGTTGAGGTTGGAGTGTATTTATCGTGTACTGTGCTAGGAAGAGTTGGAAGTCAATGCTCCCTTTTCTTTCTTTCTCTCTTCCCCCTTCTATTTCACACCCCCTTTTCCCATTCCCTTTCCTTCCCTTAATTTCCTATTTTATTTTATTTTATTTATTTATTTTGTATTTTATACAAAAAGACTGCTTTTCTTCAACTACCCCTGGGTAGGGGTTCTACTTACCTTTACTACTGGTTCGCAATGGGACCAGTGGTGGGTTGCCCCCGATTCGGACCGGTTCATAAGAACCGGTAGTAAAACCGGCAGGAGGCCCCGCCCACTGTTCCGGATGTCGTCATCGGCGATCTGCACATGCGCAGAAGTAAGGCGCGCGCATGAGCGAAGCAAGCATGCATGCACGATCCCATTGCGAACCGGTAATAAAAGTAAGTAGAAGCCACTCCCGAATGGAACCGTGTGTGTGCGCTCGTGTCGGTCGTGCACATATGCGCAGAAACTTCCTGATGACGTCCGGGTTGATGGACGGAGCCACCCGCCGGTTTTACTACCAGTTCTTGCGAACCGGTCTGAACCGGGGGCAACCCACAACTGGTGAAGATAGTAGAAACTTTGAGTATTTAAGGCTGCTTCAGAAAGCAGGTTGTTTATTGGAACAACTTTGGTGACCGTCTTACCATAAAGTTCCTCGTCTTGGGACAACTTACGTGAATTCCTTGTTCCCTGGATCCGATAATGGCAACCATCTTCCTCCTTGAACCTTCATGTTAGATTTGCTCGCTGCAGAAGCCTTGATTATTGCTACCATCTGTTTCCTCCAATTCTGTTAAAAAAAATTGAGGACCAATTTATGGCATTAGGACTAAGTATGATAATAAATGGGCTGTATTATTGCTTTATTTGTTCCCTACCAAAGCCTTGTTAAATCTGAATCGTAAAGAGTCAGAGAGGGCATGGCAAAGAAAATGCCACCTTCTTACCTGCTGGTAACTCAGAGGTGGGCAACCCACAATTCCTCCGCTTCCCATTCTGTTCTTCCCTACAAGACCCTTTTGCCCTGTGAAACATTCAATTTTTGGTGGCATGCTTATCTCTCTCAAGGCTGTATCCCAGGGTTACCTACAGCAGTCGGAGGGGCGTGACCTCTACAACCTTCAAAATTGCTCCGTTGGCAAATGTGATTGATGATACACCCTGAGGGGGAGGAGGGAAACAGGGTCATAATTGGAGCATAAATTACGTAGGGTTAGAGCTGGCTCTGCTTGGGAACGTGCCAACATGAAGCTCCTAATAAGTAACTGGATTTCTTTTGAAGCTTGGCTCAAGACTCATGATTTAATTAGGGCATCCTTCGGAACCCTGACAATATGCGCAATCTAAACCAAGTGTCCAGCATGTTACTGCCTTTATATATACAGTATATCTATATATATATCAATGAATTGGTTGTTTCTGGTATTCCAAAACATGGAAAGGAGGAAAGTACAGTTCTTCCTTTCTTTTTGGTTTTGAAATTCTTGTCTGAGTCATCCACAGCTGGGTTGTTGCTTGAGATGGAGCATCGAACGGCCGCCTCTTCAAGTCAAGCATCCAAGGTGACGGACATTGTTTGGAAGGGCCAAGGAGCAAAAACATTTTTCCAATCTTTAATGATAAACAAGCATTGCTTTTGTATTTTTTTTTAATGATGCAGAAAATCATCACTATGACTAACAGAAGGCAATGCCCTGTTAATCATACGCTGTGGGGATTTCCTTCACAGAGACATTAATATTTGCTGTTTTAGCAAAGTACGTTTCCCTGAGAATTGTTTCTCCTTTCATTTTTATTTGGGGTGAAATCCAGAAATCTGATGAGCAGAAGTACACACACTGTTTCTTCTCTTGTTTTCGTTAGACGTGTCTGTGGTAAACTCTTAATTTGTCATGCAACACTCTGCGATACGTGGTCTTGTTCCATCCAAGCATATATTCAACATTGCTCTTGTATCAAAACAAATCCTGACAATTGATTGAAATCCATTTCCTTTCTTTTTCCCTTCTGCCCATATGTTGTGCGAGCATCTTTACAGTTTCTCCAGCAGCTTATCAGACTTCGTGAAACTCAAGTGGTTTTCATACTATCTGTCACAGCAGGAAAGAGGCTTCAGGCTTCCTAGGAATGTGTCAGACTTGGTGCTTAGCTTGGCACCAAGTTAAACAAGCATGAGCAAAACATTTAAAGGATGCATCCATCATTCCAAATTCTTCCTAAATGCATGGAAGGAGCCATCCCCGTTTTGCCAGGTATCCTGGGTAATGGGGGTGGGTGGCATCCGAAAAAAAGAAAACATGTCCAAGGCATTCAGCTGGCTCTATCCGGTTCGGGCTCCGCCCACCCGTCCGGATGTCATCACATCCTTTTTTTTTTTTAATTGATTTATATGCCACCCTTCTCCAGAGACTCAGGGCGGCTTACAATGCATTAAGCAATAGCCTTCAGACTTTTGTATATATTTATATACAAAGTCAGCTTATTGCCCCCAACAATCTGGGTCCTCATTTTACCTACCTTTGAAAGGATGGAAGGCTGAGTCAACCTTGAGCCTGTTGAGATTTGAACTTGCAGTAATTGCAGGCAGCTGATGTTAATAACAGGGCTTTAGTCTGCTGCGCCACCAGACTGCTGCTCATTTTTTATGCTCTGCGCATGTGCGCGCTAACGTTTGCAAATTTGTAGCGAAGGTAAGTGACTGCCATCCCTGGTCCAAGGTGCTTGGCTTATCTAAGTAATGCAGTTATAGTCTGGAGCCAAAAATGAAAGACAGTGGTTGGGGCATTATTATTCATTATCAAATAATTATGCGTGTTCAAATATTTTATGGTAATTTTTTTTTCTCCCACCAGTTTAAGTAAAGGGGATAAGCAACTCTCTTTGAGGCAGGAATTACCATTTCCTTCTATTCCTTACAATTTTTTAAAAATAATTATTTTATTAAACAGTTAAACAACAACAGATATTTACATCTTCTTTTCAACAGCTTTGCATCAGTGGTCCATATTTATATATTTCCTCTTTCTTATCTTAATATATCTTTCATGCATATATTTCTAATGTATCATATATATACCATTATAATACATTATATTATTCTAATTATTTTATTTACATCATTTTTTGGGGGGGGTCCGCGTGAAAACTAACTTTTACGTTAAGCCTCAAATACATATTTTGATCAGATTCTTGAGAATGACATAAGAGGGACCATCTGGCTCTGGCCTTCCAGACACTTCATCCTGCTTATCATCACCAATTGGATCTTAATTAGAATTAAGCTTTACCTGGCTAATGGTCATCCAGGTACGAATATTGTCCCGGCATTGAGAGAGCATGGACACAACTCCAGTTTATATAGACCTCTGAGGTTTGTTTGTGGTTTTTTTGGCAGGATTAAACCCTTCCTATAAATCCCTCCTGCAACCTTGCAATTTCTTTCCTGGACCTATTTTGATATATAATTTAGATCACTAAAGGATTGTTAAATGTAAGAATTGCTTTCTCGTCCCCTAAACATTTTGAGCCAATTTGTGCCAAGAAGTACATGTATCTAACATAAGGCCTTCTGGATAATCCCATGCATTTTTTTAGGGAGGGAGGGAGGGAGGGAGGGAGGGAGGGGGGGGGGGGGGGAGGGGGAGGGGGAGGGGGGGGGGGGAGGAGGAGGAGGAGGAGGAGGAGGAGGAGGAGGAGGGAAACGATGAGTGATCAAATGAATTAAAGAAAAGGCCAGCAAACCTTTCTGGGGGTTTTTTTTCAGCCATTTCTTCTGTGGGATTCAGCACAGAGGATACAGGCGATGGTTTAAGGCTTTGACATTCAAATACAGCGTGCGTCACTTCTGACTCTGTCTCCTTCCCCAATGGATTGGTCCTTCTACAGAAGGAGCGACATGCAAAAGGCATTTTTGGATGCGTGTGATATCCTGCTTTTAAAAATAGTGTTATTTTAATAAGTGGTGCGGAAACAGCAGGGGAGAAAATGTGCTGCCTTTTGATTTTCCAGATACTTCTGTGGGAATCTCAGTGGGAAACATGGCTTGTGCTCAACTCAAAGAGCATCCGATCGCTTCTGAAAGCAGTAGGTAGAGCTGATCGCACGTCACAGAGTGCCTGTCCTTAATATTTGCCCTCTAGTTTCATTTGTCCGTTCTTAACAAAGAAGCTCCTTGTGTGCCTGTACGTGTCCTATTCAGATAACTGTGCCGATTCTAGCTGCCCTAGGATTGTAATAAAAATGAGGAAAGATATCCTGCCGTTAGGAAGACGAGCAAAGGATGAAAGAGGGCAGGATTGTATCTCTTTGTACTGAAGATGAAGACTTTAACCTTTTTCTGAGATGGAATTTAACTTTTCTTTTCCTAACCAACCCAGAATTAACTACCAACTGCCCTGGGACTGCAAGAAGAAGAAAAGTGATTCTGTCTCATTCATCAGCCAGAGGAACAAGGATTTTACCTCCGGCTTTTCCCTCCCTCCTGCATCTAATGGCTAGAATCAATTATTAGCTCTCTGGAGTATCATTAGAGCATCCATGATGTATCACATAGATGAGCAGCTGGAACCCACAAACCCTTTTATTCTGACCTCAGTGCGCCCATCCCACTCCATCGTTAAAACCCAGTAACACATTATTGCAGCTCAATGAAATTTTAAGGGGAGAAAAACTAAATACATCTGGGATGTTATCTTGTGAATGAATAGCAGGCCTGGGGAGCGCGTTCCAAAGAAAGAGGCAAAGCCTGAATGAAAATTCCCCTCTAAAACACATTATCTCTCCTTTTCTCTAATGAATTACCTTTAACACATCTCAAGAGCCTGGATCGGTGTAGGAAGCCTCCCAGCATGTGATCAGCATCTGCACAAATGAGCTCACAAGGCCAACATTGAACCCATAATCCTGCCTTATACAACCTTGTTGTATAACCACAGCGACGCAGTGGTGCAGTGGTTAGAGTGCAGTACTGCAGGCTACTTCTGCTGCCTGCCGGCTGGCTGAAATTTGGCAGATTGAATCTCACCAGGCTCAAGGTTGACTCAGCCTTCCATCCTTCCGAGGCAGGTAAAATGAGGAGCCAGATTGTTGGGGGCATTAGGCTGACTCTGTAAACCGCTTAGAGAGGGCTGTAAAGCTCTATGAAGCAGTATATAAGGCTACGTGCTATTGCTATTGCTATTGCAGGCTAACTCTGCCTTCCACCAGCAGTTTGATCCTGATCGCTCAAGGTTGACTCAGCCTTCCATCCTTTGAGATGGGTAAAATGAGGACGCAGATTGTTGGGGGCAATACGCTGACTCTGTAAACCGCTTAGAAAAGGCTGTAAAAGCACTGTGAAGCGGTATATAAGTCTAAGTGCTATTGCTATTGTCCCTAGAACAAAGTCGGGATAAGACCAGCCAATGTTTAAAGCCTGTCATTTTGCACCTTGGTTTTCTCTCATGTATGGCTCAGTTGTGTCAATTGAGGTTCTAAGGCAGGGGTCCCCAAATTTGGCAGCTTTAAGACTTGTGGACTTCAACACCCAGAATTCTCCAGCCAGCATATCTACTGCTCCTTTGTGGTCAATTGCATAGCTGGCTGGAGAATTCTGGGAGCTGAAGTCCACAAGTCTTAAAGCTGCCAAGTTTGAAGACCTCTGTTCTCATCAGGGGTGAAATCGAGCAGGTTCTGTCAGGTTCTGAAGAACCAGTAGGGGAAATTTTGAGCAGTTCGGAGAACCAGTAGTGAAAATGTTGAGTAGTTTGGAGAATCGGCAAATACCACCTCTGGCTGGCCCCAGAGTGGGGTGGGAATGGGGATTTTGCAACATCCTTCCCTCAGGAGTGGGGAGGGAATGAGGATTTTGCAGTATCCTTCCCCTGCCATGCCCACCAAGCCACACCATGCCCACCAAGCCACACCCACAGAACCGGTAGTAACATAAAAATTGGATTTCACCACTGGTTCTCATGCAACATTTCAGTATATGGGAAATGGTTTCCCTTTGAAATGCAACGTAGTGCAACTCGGCCTTAGCAAAGGGTGAAATGCTTTCATTCCGAATTCCAAAGACTATCTGCAGCTATGGTTTGTCTAGACCCAACTCCCAGTTTATCAAACAAGCCTTTAGGAGAAAAGCACATAAACCAGTGAAGGAGGTCAGGGATATCTGTTTAGCCAACTAGATCAGCCAAAGCACTCAGATTGCCTTTGGATCACGGAGCAAGCTCTCTCACCAGAATAACGATGAGAGGTTTGTCCTTTCTATCTAACCTTTTTAGCAAGATCACAGGAGTACAGAACAGGTTATCAGCCTTCATCAGACGTGCGCCATATGTTGTTGAGTTCTAAAGGAAGTTTTGTAACAGAATTATTTACTTATATAGTCTACCGTATATCCTACTTACATAGGCTCTGGTTGTAGTGCGCTAATCCAATCACTTAGCATAGTATATGAATCCAGCCATTGAATCTATAAATCATAATTTATGGCCGGTTGTGGAGTGTGAGCCTAAGAAATTGAGCTGCGTTCATAATTCATGGTTAGACGATAGAGTTGAAAGTGATTGGTTGACTATATCATGTACGCTAATTGGTTTATATTGACTGTTGTCAACTTTGATCCTGTTAAATGCTTTTTGACTTGAGATCCATTTCAAACCAGGGAATATGCAGGATAGAATTGATGGGTTTAGCATCAAAGACATTTGGAGGCACTTAGCTTGGTGAGGCTGCAGTGATGTCTTGGTGATAATGATTCTGATGAAGGTGGAGGCATTCTTGTGCCTGAATGAGAGCATAAATCTAACCCGAGTAAGAATTAGTGAAGCAGGGTTTGTAGCAACAAGTAGAAAAAGATTTACTTCCAAGAAATACAATATAGGAATAGGCAAAACTTGGCCTGTGATTAAATATATCCTGCCAAAAAGAGAGCCAAAAAATGTGCCTAGAAATAAAGGCAGAAAAAAGTGACTCCCAGATTAGCAATTACTTAGCCAATGAGTAGAAAACAAAATTTGTTAACTCTTTATCTACTGCTCCTTTGTGGTCAATTGCTCATGAAGTGCTGAATGGTCAGTGCCAACACATTCATATTTATGGTCCATACTTTCTGTGAGAACTCAAAATAGCTGTCGTAGGGGAATTTTCTCTTAAAGGGGTCTTGTACAGATCAACTATCTAAGGCAGTGGTCTTCAAACTTGGCAGCTTTAAGACTTGTGGACTTCCAGAATTCTCCAGCCAGCTATGCTGGAGACCTCTGATCTAAGGAATCTAAGACTAATCCAAAGTCATCAATCCAGAGGTGGGTTCTAAATTTTTTTACTACCGGTTCTGTGGGCGTGGCTTGATGGTCATGTGACAATTATTTAGGATTTAGCAGAGGTACTGGTCTACCAGGCTTTTGACTGCTTGCAGAGCTGTACCGATCTACCCATTTATTTTTTGCAGGCACTGATCTACTCACGTATTTTTGCAGGCACTGATCTATTCATGTATTTTTGCAGGCATCGGTCTACTCATTTGTTTTCTTTTAACACTGATCAACTGTAGGGCGGTCCTTTGAAGCCCTGCGGCAAGAGTTTAAACAGTTTTTTCCCCTCTAGCCATCAGCTGGGACTCAGGAGGCAGCAATAGATTGGGGGTGGGGCCAAATAAAAGGTAAGAATAATGCGGGGGGTGGGGGGGCATGGGGGGACGCAGGGGGTGGAGGGCGGGATGGGGTGGGGTGGGGCAGAACCAGTTCAGTGACATCATATCGTCACCATTACCAGCTCGGGAGAACCGGGCCGAACTGGGAGGAACCCACCACTGCATCAATGGTTCTGTAGCCAAGGATAGACATGAACTTGGGATTTTCCAAACTCATTTCAACCGCTTCACTAGGCTGGCTCTTATTAAAATTAGATTGATGTCTTTAAAGGAACAGCCATGGAGATACCCCAAAAGCGCATTTCCAAAAGGCAACAGAACTTTCTTAGTTTTTTCCCTTGAAAACATTTTTGCTTCTCATCAAGAAGCTTCAGTTCGGAACTGAACTGAATGAGAAGTGAAACATTTTCGAGGGGAAAAAAAAGAACCCTCCAGAAAGTCCAGTTGCCTTTTGGAAAAGAACCTTTGGGACAACAATAATGACCTAGATAATTGAGAATCTCCATAGATATTTAGCCAAGAAGATAGTTCTGTGGAGAACAGTTTCATACCTCTTGTAGAAATCCAATCTCCAGATGTAATTCTATCTTAACCCAATTTCTATTTTAATCTTTATTCACAAACTCAAAAGTTAGATGATGTTCTATTCTGGCCATTACATGTAAACAACTTCTGTTTTCTTTAGACATCCAACTATTGTTGGGCTATGGTAGTAGAACAGTAGTGATGAGAGGCTTATATTACCTCACCAATGGCTAGATCAGGTGTCAGTAACTTGCAGCTCCAGAGCCGCATGCGGCTCTTTGGGCCCTCTGCTGTGACTCCCTGTTGGGTGATCCCACCACTGGCTGGGCCCGCCCCTCGCCCTCCCCTCCCAGTCACTCCTCGCCTGACCTGAAAAGGTAAGGGTGACAGCGGGTGACGGAGAAGCGGCTAGGGCAGAGACAGAGAGATACAGAGAGAGGGGGAGAGAGAGAGACAGAGAGAGATACAGAGAGGTAGTCATGTGACTGGTGGAAGTGAGTGACATCGAGTTGGCCATGCCCACCCAGGTTTTGTGGCTCCTGGTGTTTTCTTTTCTGTGGGAAACAGGTCCAAATGGCTCTTTGAGTGTTTAAGGTTGCAGACCCCTGGGCTAGATGATTCTAGAAGTTCCTAGAAGTTACCACCAAGAGCCATCCCAGAATTTGATTTTCTTCGCCACAGCAATTTCTCAATCAGAAAAAAAAAGTACCAATTGATCTCCAAGGCGTAAGGAAGCAACCGTACGAAAACTCTGTAGCTTCATGATTCCTTTAAGCATTCTATGAATGTGTGAAGATTTTTTTTTTTTTAAGGAAACGAACTTTATGGGCAGGAACATCATAATGATGGTGGGGAAAAATCAAAGTAACAGCCTTGGGAAACACCCCACTGTAATTGCTTCCACTTTGTTTAACCTGCTCAAGAGTCCCATCTGTTGCTTTAGTAAACCTGACAGCTCAGGTATAAGAGCTGGAGAGGGGGAAAAAA
The DNA here is from genome assembly GCA_012654045.1 of Ptyas mucosa. Lineage (NCBI taxonomy): Eukaryota > Metazoa > Chordata > Lepidosauria > Squamata > Colubridae > Ptyas > Ptyas mucosa. Next base: position 451,971 of record WNWU01000044.1, on the reverse strand, counting down.
AAACATAGCTGGAGGATTACTTTTAGCACACTTGAATTCACTTCAAATCAAGTCAGGACTTTAGTTTTTAACTCAACAAAATCACCAGACTGTTTGTTCTTTTGGATTCCCTCCCTTTGCTGGAGTAGAGAGAAGTTAAAAGGAGAAGAATATCGCTTTTATGAATTTAGCAACACCGATGTGCAAACAGCATGTCACCATGCAGTGTCCTTGCCCCAAGGAACATTGAGGATAAATTTTGAACAGAGAGACAAAAGACTAAGCAGTGGATACAAAGCAATATCCTAAATAGCTTGAACCAAAAGCCAATTAAACATTTGAGGCAGGGGTGGGTTCCACTTACCTTTACTACTGGTTTGCAGTGGGAGCGTGTGAGAGAGAGAGAGAGCTTCTGCGCATATCACCCATGATGATGTCGTGGTGGGTGGGCAGAGCCTCCCGCCAGTTTTACTACCGGTTCTATAGAATCGGACTGAACCGGGAGCAACCCACCACTGATTTGAGGCTGTGTTTTGTAATCCCAAAGGTGCTTTTTTTCAAGAAGCAACTGGACTTTCTGGTTTTTCTTTGAAGACGTTTCACTTCTCATCCAAGAAGCTTCTTCAGCTCTTCAGATTCTGTGAGCTCTTCGTGGATGAGAAGCGAAACATCTTCAAGAAAAAAAGAAAGTCCAGTTGCCTCTTGAAAAAAAAAAAGCACCTTTGTGACAACCATGACCTGGATGACTGAGAATCTCCATAGACATATATTTCATAGTGTAAATGCATTCCTTAGAAAATAGATAGTGATGGGTGAGAAAGGATGGGTGAAAGAAGAGAATATCTTGGAAGCTATTCAGGAGAAACTATGGAAGGAGACACAGGGCAATGAAAAGCAAGGAAGCAAGAAAGAAATGCAGTGGCTCAGTGGCTAGGACGCTGAGCTTGTTGATGGGAAGATCGGCAGTTCAGTTGAAATCCCTAGTGCCGCGTAATGGGGTGCATTCCTGTTACTTGTCTCAGCTTCTGCCAACCTAGCAGTTCGAAAGCACCTAAAAAATGCAAGTAGAAAAATAGGGACCACCTTTGGTGGGAAGGTAACACCGTTTTGTGCACCTTTGGCATTGAATCATGCCGGCCACATGACCACAGAGACGTCTTCGGACAGCGCTGGCTCTTCGGCTTTGAAACGGAGATGAGCACCGCCCCCTAGAGTCGGGAACGACTAGCCCATATGTGCGAGGGGAACCATTACCTTTACCTTAAGCAAGAGTCAGGAAAGCAGAGCTGCACAAATTATTATCTGGGAAGGTCTAATATTTGGTTTCATTGTCTTCAGAAGCTAATCCTTTTCATTATTAGATGAGCTTTCCTCCAGAGGATGCATAGAAGTACAGAGAAAGACATGAATAGGCCTTTGGTTATCAACCTGGCTAGCCGAACTATTGCCAATGAAGGTTGGTTTGTAAATGGAGAGACTACGCAGATGGGAGCTGCTGGTGCATTAGCCCCACACAAATAATAATAAGAAGCACCAGGTTTTAAAGCCCACATGTTTATTGACAAAACGAGGGGAAAAAAATTAAGTCCATCGAGCAATAGAATATTCCAGGTGCTCTCTCTGGGGATAATAGTTGGCATTATCTACCTTGTTACCAGCTCCTCTGCCCATGTATGCTCACAGAATGCTCTCTGCATCATAATAGCTTTACAAACACACACTGGCGATGCCCTGCGGCTGGGTATAAATAAATTGACGGTCTCCTTTCCTTACTAATTCAGGCAGCAAGCGGTTGGACAGCATATTAATTGGAGCTATCGTGAACAGTGCAAAGAGCAAGCCCAGAAACTGGCTCAGATTATTATTAATTTTTTTTTGGAATCTATAAATCGGTGCTGCTTTTAACTCTGCTCCTCCAATGTTTATGCCTCTTTAGCAAACTTCTAATCAGGAAAACACACTTATCCACACTGGGGAGGGGTGGAGGAAATACGGAAATCCTTAAGCAGCAGCTAGCCAGGTTTGTCTGGATTTGAAAGCTAAACTGAGATGGGTTTGTTCAGTAGGAATAATAATAACCTTTATGGTCCCTGCACAACATATGTGCAATGAGATTGGTGGAGCTCCCTCAGTGCACCACCACCCCCAACACAATACAACTCACAGTGAAGACAGAAAATCCCTAACCCAATAAATCATATTAACAAAACACCCAGTCCTATTGCACCAGTGTGAACATGTTACACGTTGCGCCGGCCCTGCAGTCCATCATACTACGTAGTTATTTTGCATTCAGGAGTCTGACAGCCCACGGATAAAAACTGTTCTTCAGCCTGTTTGTGCGGCTGGCTATACTTCTGTATCTCCTTCCCGATGGTAGGAGGGTAAAGAAGTGATGACCAGGGTGAGAGTCGTCCCTGAAGATTTTCCTCACTCTTCTAAGGCAGCGATCCCTAGCGATCTTGTCTAGTGGTATCAAGGGGCAGCCCACAATGTTTTGTGCTGTGCTCACCACCCTCCGTAATGTTTTTCTATCCGTGGCTGTCAGACCGGCATGCCATACTGTGATGCAATAAGTGAAGATGCTTTCTATTGTGGACCGGTAAAAGGAGGTCATCAGTTGTTGTTCCACCCTGTTTTTAAGGAAACGGAGTCTCTGTTGGGCATTCCTGGCCACCTGGATTGTGTTGTTTTTCCAGGTGAGGTCTTCGCTGAGATGGACTCCCAGGATTTTAAAGGAGGAGGCTCTCTCTACACAGCCCCCCCCTCAATGTAAAGTGGGACAGGTTCCCCTCTCTTCCTCCAGAAGTCCAACACCATCTCCTTGGTCTTGCTGATGTTCAGATGCAGGTTGTTTTTTAAGCACCATGTGGATAAACATGTTTGTTTAGTCCTGAATGAGATTCAGAATGAGACTGGAAAAAGGCAATTGTACATCATTTTAGTGACGCTGTTAAGAAAGCACAATGCATACAATTATCACGAGCTGAGGTCCATACCGGGCATTTTTTATTTACTTTCCAAAGCCAGTTTGGTTTAGTGCAGGGGTTAGCAATCTGTGGCTCTGGAGCCGCATGTGGCTCTTTCACCCCGCTGTTGCAGCTCCCTGTCACTCAAAATATGCCGCCAATACATGATACCCGCCAGCGCACAATTTATTGAGCTTTCTAACCCCGATAGGCCAACCATAGATAAATCCAAGAAAAGAAAAGTTTCAGAAGAAAACAGAACATTTAATCCAACTACATATGCTAGTTTTGTGGCCGCTCAAGAAATAGTCAGGCTGGAGAAGGGTTTTGTGGCTCCCGGTGTTTTCTTTTCTGTGGGAAACAGGTCCAAATGGCTCTTTGAGTGTTTAAGGTTGCAGACCCTTGGTCTAGTGGTTAAGGCACTAAAGTAGAACAGAGGAGATCATGAGTTCAAGCCCCATCTTAGCCATGAGATACAGCTGGGGGACTTTGAGCCAGTCACTCTCTCTCTCAGCCCAACCCACCTCAGAGTGTGGTGGTGGTGGTTGTTGTGGGGAAAATAGGAAGAGGAAGGTGTGTTCCATATGTTTGCTACCTTGAGTTATTTGTAAAAAGTAATAATAGAATAGAATTTTTTTTATTAGCCAAGTGTGTTTGGACACACAAGGAATTTGTCTTTGGTGCATATGCTCTCAGTGTACATAAAAAGACAAGATCCATTCGTCAAGAATCATAAGGTACAACACTTAATGATAGTCATAGGGAACAAATAAGCAATCAAATCATACTAGGAAACAATCAATATAAAGTGTAAGGATACAAGCAACGAAGTTACAGTCATGCAGTCATAAGTGGGCGGAGATGGATGATAGGAACGGTGAGAAGACTAATAGTAATGCAGACTTAGTGAATGGTCTGACAGTGTTGAGGGAATTATTGGTTCAGCAGAGTGATGGCATTCGGGGAAAAAACTGTTCTTGTGTCTAGTTAAAGGCAGGAATGCAAACAAATAAATAAAATTAACAAGAAGATCAAGTGTTCATTTAGTAAATCTGTGTGAGGCAACTCTGCTCAACTCTATGGCATTGGCCGAATCAGAATCAATGCCAACCCCCTTGCTAAAAAAAAAAAGAGAAAAGAGTCTATTTCTACCCTTTGATTCACAGTGGGAGAACTCAACGTGAATGGCTATTCCCATCTGGCAGAATGAAGTCTCATTCTCTCCATATATGCAGAAGCCCCTTTTAGTGTCTAGATGAAAGCGGGGTAGTTGGTTCTCATCTGCCGCTACTTTGATGAGGTGGTTTCCTTCAAAGAGGCGCTTTGATCGAAGCCTTGTTGCATCGGAGCGCACCTAAAGTTTAGTTTACTTAGGAATAATTTTAATAAGGGTTGAAAAGCCGGGCATTGTGCCAACGTTTTCAGGGACAGGCTAGGTTGAGAGGAGGGCTCAGATGTAAAAAGGAAGGGAACCGACACAGATCTACGTACACAAGCTCGGAAGACGAGCGATTTAGTGATCATTAAGTTTCTGCGGTGTTTGGAGAAAAGAAATCACGATTGAGGGAATTCATTTCAATGTTTCTTCAACTCTGCCTGGGGCGACATTTCTCTTAGTTCATTGTAGCAAGAAAGTAAAGAGAGGGTCTACTAAGAAGACCAAGATAGCTGAGGTTTGGGACTCTGAAGGATCACTGGCTTGCATGTTGTAAGACGTCTCTCTTTGTATCCAAAAAATCACTGCCTGCATGTTTTCCTTCCCACAGCCTGCCAAAGGCTCTTTGTTTTCATCCACTTTCATATTCATTTGTGAAAATTTTTGTGAACAATCATTTGCCTTCTTTTGCTTTCTCGGGAGCAGTGCAGGTAAAAGAAATGAACCAAGCTACCTCCGATTATGGGATTTCCCTCTAGGTTCTAACGTTACTTTCTCTCTCTTCACCTCCCTTTTTTGTTTTTGCTTCTAGGGTCTTCAGATGGGAACTTCGGAACTGGAGGAGATGGGTGCCAAATTCTGCCTTGGACTTCTGGTCCTTCAGCTTAAATCCCTGCCGTGCAGCAAGAAGGTGATGAGCCAGGCAGAGACTCTGTTGGACCTGGAAGAGGAAATTGCTGATCTCCAGTCTCAAAGGTCAGGCCAGTAACAATTTATCTGGAACCAAATTAGCGGTTGGCTTTCGAGGTAGCAGAAAATGGGACCTTTGTGCACTATTCTTGCATGCTATGTGTCTGTGTGTCTGTGGTTTGGGTATGTGTGTGTGTGTGTTGATGTTTTCTCGGCCTTATGTAATCTGACATAGATATTAATGTCAGCTGCTAAAAGAAGCTTTCTAGTTCCACAGACTATAAGGTGTTGGCTGGGTTTACATTTTAGCTACGAGGGGATATCTTGTGCAAACAGAAAAATAAGGATGGAAATGCAAAAGTAGCATTGAGATGTCCAAATTTTATTTTTTTGGGGGGTAAGTTCTTTATTCTATTTTGGGGTCCCTAGTAATGATACAATTGGATGAAGATGTATGTCAGCTTGTGTATTTTTGGCCAGCCATAGAAGCGTGAGAGAACCCTTTTGTGATTTGACTTCCTTGATTGGGTTGTGAAGGATTCTCTTGATTAGGTTGTCTCATTTCTGTATTGCTTTGATGTTTACTAGGGTGTTGGTTTCTATGCCCTCCAATAGTTCTTTGGCTTTTTGTATGTTTTGGGTTCTGTCCAGGACAATTATGGTTCATCCTTTGCCTTCAGGGACGATGGTGAGGGTTTGGTCTTCTTTAGGTTTTGGGGGGATGTTCCGCTTTGAATTTTGGGGGGATGTTCCTCTTTGAATTGCTTCTGAGTTGGTTTTCTTCTGATCTTCTGGGTTGCCTGCCTTATGATTCCATGGGTCTCTGTGGCAAATCCTTATGGTTTTAAATTCTGTTTCTACTGCTGCAAAAATTCTAATCGACTAGTATCATCTGTGCTATAGTTGAGCTCTTTCGGGTGTTCTACTGTATTCTAACAATGGAGAGTGGACAGCTGGACATGTTGGCCATCCATTTGAGTTCAGGAACCTATTTTCTTCTGGAGTTTTGCTTGAGCAGTTTGATTTGGGGTTTTGTTTTCCTTTTTTCAGCTTGTTTTAGAAATGTAGTTTTGATGGTGGTTGTCTGCACTTCTGTGTATTATAGGGTCATGGTTTATCTATGGTGTGTGTGCTGGTATTTAGCCTGAGATGAGCATACGCGATCATTAGCTATATCATTTTCGGCTGCTTTGTTGAGCTATTTGCCATCCAGCTGTGCAAGTTATTGGAGGTTTGTATCTGATTATGAAAATTGCTTTGCTGTTACATTTCAAACCAGCGCTGAGTGGCGTATCAGAAAAACAACAACCGTAACCACCACAACAAGCAGCAGCAAAAATACATTTGAACAAAAAATCAACAAAAATAACCATAGTAATGTATTAATACAATAACAGACATGTTTATCTAATGATTAATGGGAAAGGTATAAGAAAAGAGAATTATATTTTATACATAGCATAGCATAGCATAGCATAGCATAGCATAGCATAGCATAGCA
>WNWU01000044.1:428486-443849 GCA_012654045.1 Ptyas mucosa | reverse complement strand
GGAAGGAAGGAAGGAAGGAAGGAAGGAAGGAAGGAAGGAAGGAAGGAAAATAGAGACATTTCTTTAACTTACTTATACTGACTACTGCAGATGAATGTAGAAATGATACATTTATGTGAGTTTCAAATCCGAAGCTAGCTTGACAAGTGATTGGTGTCATTAAAGGGAATCATTAGGATCTGGCTAGATGGGTGCATATCAGACATAAATCAGATTTCCAGCTTTAGAATTTGGAGCTGCCAGAGGCTTTGAACAAAATAACTTCAAGGAAAGAAGGCAAACTTCAGACCCACTGGAAAGCTAACAAATAAAAACATGTGTCAGATTAACAGAAGAGGGCCAAAGTTTCAGAACCTAAAGTTTCCTGAAGAAATTCAGAATTAAGTCTGTCTGCACTTGGAAAAAAATTGCACCATCCGTGCTGTTTGTTACCCATCTATATTTCTTATGTTATAGTCCTTAGTTGAAATTCTTTCACATTCTGGCAACTCCTGCCTCCTTCCGTATTAATAGACAGATCAACTGGAGAAAATATCTTTCAGAACTGAGTCAGTATGCTAATGTTTCCATAGTGCTTTTCTTTTCATTATTAAGGTTTTGCAAAATGTCTTTTGAAAAGTTGGCAGCTGGCAGTCTGTGGGCCAAATCTGTCATTTCTCAGTGTGATTAATGTTAGATTACTTTTATAGCCTGCAAGATAACTTTCTAGCCAACAAGATTGGGATTATTTAAATTAGTGTCTTCCATTTTCTTACTAACAGCAGCATTGCCTCTTTTTAAAAACTCTCTATCTCTAATCAGTGCCTTCTACAGTGGTGAAATCCATTTTTTTTTACTGCCAGTTCTGTGGGCATGGCTTGGTGAGCATGGTGTTGCTTGGTGGGCAGGGGAAGGATACTGCAAAATCTCCATTCCTTTCTCACTCCAGGGAAAGGATACTGCAATAACTCCATTCCCCCCCCCCCACTCCAGGGGAAGGATACTGCAAAATCCCCATTCCCTCCCTACTCCAGTGGAAGGATATTGCAAAATCTCCATTCCCACCCCACTCTGGGGCCAGCCAGAGGTGGTATTTGCCAGTTCTCCGAACTACTCAAAATTTCCGCTACCGGTTTTCAAGAACCTGTCAGAACCTGCTGGATTTCACCCCTGACCTGGGGTCACATGATCATCTTTTCCTAATTAATGGGGGAAGTCAGATTCAATTGACACCCATGTCATTAATTTAACAACTGCAGTGATTCCCTCAGCAATCGTGGCAAGAAAGGTTATAAAATGGGAGCCAAACTCACTGAACAACTGTCTTACTTGTCAACAGAAATTTTGGGCTCCATTGTGGTTGTAGGTTGAGGAAAGTAATAAGCATAAACCGCAAGCTTTGGACCAGTGGTGGATTTCAAAAATTTTACTACCAGTGCTGTGGGCGTGACTTGTTTGGTGACCGTGACTTGGTGGATCATGTGACTGAGTGGGCGTGGCCAACTTGATGTCACTCACGGCCATGGCCACTCAGCCACATGACCTCCCCACCTAGCCATGCCCACAGAAAATGGTAGAACTGACGCAGCAGGCAATGGGATGTATCAGTCCGAGTGCGACACAGCAGGCAATGGGATGTGATGGCAGCTGCTTTTTCGGTGACACAATGGTTCAATGGTTTAAAGGTGCCAGAGAAAGACTGTGCTCCGGCAGTTCGAGTCCTAGTACTGTATGAAGCTCCCATCACTTGTCTCAGTTTCTGCCCATCTAGCAGTTTGAAAGCATGCAAATGCAAGTAGATAAATAGGTACCACTTTGGTGGGAACAAAACAATGCTTCAAGCAGCAGTACAAATTCAATAGATGCCGGACCTGCCTGAAAGCGATGCCTGAATGTAAGGTGACATTAGTCGTGGGAAAAAGCCCCAAATGACACTGCAGAATGCCGTCAAGTCTTCCGAGTATGGAGCTAGATCGCCCCCTGTGGTGCACTCTGGATAGTGCATGGGTGTTTACCGAACAGATCAGCAATCGTCAGCAACCAAAAAACTACTTCGTATTAACACTGTAGTCTCCTGGCTCATGCATCACCACCATACACTAAATAATAAATAATAACCCATGGAAAAAACAATGAGGACTCTGTGGAGGAAGCTAAATTGTAGATAGGTAGACACCTACCTAAGCCTCCAAGGCCTTCTCTCATTCTAGGTTCAGCCACTGCTGGCCTATAAGAAAAAGAAAAAAGGAGGGACTCTAAGTTGATAAGAAGGGCTTTTGTTTCCAGGGGGTCTCCACTTAGAATAATTTATTCTCTCCTGTGCCACTAATCCACCTTAAAATCCATTTGAGCCAACTTGAGCCCAATACATAAGCATCATCCTGGAAACAAATAGCATATTATTCCCTGCAGTGCATAGAAAAGATTTTCAAGTCTACATTCACTGGAAGAACAACAGGGGAGCAAAAAAAGAGGAGGGGGGTATATTAGACAGCCAAGCTGAGAAAGTAGGGAGGTGGGGGTAGTAGAGAGACATACTTAAAAAGGGGTTTTGTTTCACTCTGGATTCTGCTGAAAAGAGGAAATGGTCCCAATTACCATCTCCTTGCTGGTGATGACAAATGCGAAAGAATGCAGAGAGCTTTGAGTAGGATCTAATAGCGTTTCTGGCAAATGAGGCATGAAAGTTATTGTCAAAAAAAATATAATAAGATGCCCAATGTGGTTGCTGGCACTTTATCTTCCCAGGTCAGACAAATCCTAAATTTTAAGGAGATTGGGGGTTGTGGACTGTGAGGACAGTTCATGAAGGCAACATCAGATGACCTGATAAGACTTCAGGAGAAGAGGTAATGGTCCAAGCAAAATGGCGGAAGACAACTTTCTGAGTGCTGAAGCTACCAAAAAAGTAAGGCTAGGATTCTGGACATCAATGCAGGAACTTGGTATGTCTAGTATGATGAAAAGAAGGACTAGGGGAGACATGATAGCAGTGTTCCAGTACCTCAGGGGCTGCCACAAAGAAGAGGGAGTCAAGCTATTCTCTAAAGCACCTGAAGGCAGGACAAGAAGCAATGGGTGGGAACTAATCAAGGAGAGAAGCAACCTAGAACTAAGGAGAAATGTCCTGACAGTTAGAACACTTAACCAGTGGAACAACTTGCCTCCAGAAGTTGTAAATGCTCCCACACTGGGAATTTTTAAGAAGATGTTGGAGAACCATTTGTCTGAAGTGGTGTAGGGTTTCCTGCCTAAGCAGGGGGTTGAACTAGAAGACCTCCAAGGTCCCTTCCAACTCTTTGTTCTATTCTATTCTCTATTTTATTCTCTGTTGTAAGCCGCCCAGAGTCCCTTGGGAGTTGGGCAGCATAGAAATGCGACAAAATAAATAAATAATTAATAATGTTCTGTTCTGTTCTGTTCTGTTATTAAAAACACATCTCTAACACCTTTGACTGTCGCTAAGATTGTAAACCTTGCATTAAGAGAGAAGCATTTTGCTTCAGCAATGGATCAGAGCAACCGTTGAAGGCATGTGGTCAGAACCAAGGGTCAACAGTAATTTCATAGATTCATGGGGCTGGAAGGGACCTTGGAAGTCTTCCAGTGCAACCCCTCCTGATCAAGGCAGGAGCCCTTATACCACTGTGGACAAATGAATGTCCAATCTTTACTTTGAAAACCTCCAGCAATGGAGCACCCACAATTCTGGGAAGCAAATAAGGGGGTGAACAATTCATTTGGCAGGATGCTCTTCTTTAAGGTTTGGGCATCGTATATCTTGAAAGGCTTGGCTCAGGAAAGTGATCCTTGATTGTGTCACTATATCAATGTCACTAAAACATGCGACAGCATCTTTGAGAGTCACAAAGGAAAAGGATTTGTGGCTGCTTCAGACACGGGTAGGAAATCAGAGCTGCAACTGAGTTTGCCCTGCAGACCCTCACAAACAAATGAATACAGCCTGCGGAAGCGTGAAAACCCTGACCTGTGCAACAGGTCAGGCAATCAGATGGCTGAAAGAAGAGGGAACACAAAAATCCAAAAAGAGTGTTAGAGTACAAAGAAGGACAAAAGAAAGCAAGATGGTTCCTATCTATTTTTCCTACTAGTGATCATGTAATTAATTGTGTGCTGGAGGATAAGGAAAAGGTTGTGGGCAGTGTGTTTGTGCATGAACGAGAAGTGAAGATGTGTGGTTGGGGTGATACGCAAACTGTCAGAAGGCATTCAAAACAGACCTTTGTGTTAAAAAAGATTGCTCGGGGAAGCAAAGTAATCTACTCTTACTTGAGATGAATCCTCAGATTTGAAGATCTTGGCAAGCTAGATCAAACATGGAAAAGATTTGAATTTGGGATGTGCTTTCGAACGTTCACATCAGTAGCATATTCATTCCAGGAGGTTCGACGTCAAATCGAGCTGATTTGGTTAGTAAGAAATGAAATGAAAACATTTCATCTCGTTGATATTAGGCAGGGGAAATCAAGAGAACCCGAGGCTTACAAAGAGTACCAATGGCTAATTATATGGAAGAAATATTTGGACAAGGTCCATCCCAAGATGGCTGTACGGAGATCTGCCCTATCTCTGAATTAAAAGATGCCACTGTTAAATTAACTGCACTTATCAGGCTATCAGTGGGAATATTTTCATCTTGCAGATGTGGCTATTTTGGACCATGGTGGAACTTCTGTACTTGTTAGTGTAAATTTTTGAACAGACAGCGTTAGATGATAGAAGGACAGGGGTGAAATCCAGCAGGTTCTGACAGGTTCTGGAGAATCGGTAGCGGAAATTTTGAGCAGTTCGGAGAAATATCACCTCTGGCTGGTCCCAGAGTAGGGTAGGAGTGCCATGCCCATCAAACTACACCCACCAAGCCACACCCACAGAACCGGTAGTAAAAAAATTTGGATTTCACCACTGCCCCGGGTCATTGCAACCATTATAAATACATGATATTCTGAATTTTGACCATGTTACCATGGGGATGTTGCGATGGTTGTATGAAAACCAAGACAGGCCTTTCAGAGAAACCGACTATATGTTTCTTTCTAGGTGGAACGGTGTGTTCTACCCAAACTGCATCTGGGGAGATATGAACAAGCCATCTAATTCGGAGTCTTCTAGCATTTAGAACACTTCTAGATCTTAGAATATTTCTCAGCAAAGACATTGCAGGTGGGGAAAATCTGGGTACCAAAGTGCACACACACGCAAAAGGTTGCATCAAAATCAAAGGACCATGTTAGGACGTCGGGGTGAGCCGTCTTACAAAATGCACATATCGCAGAAAATTGCCCCTAAAGCCAATGCCTATTTCCATCTGGGTGTGGAGGCTTTAAATGTGCAGACCGAGGTTGAATTTTTGGAATGAATTAATGCCTGTATGCATAGAAATGCTGACATAGACAGGATGAGGAGTGATCTTTGCATCTCTATCACAGGCTCTGTTTGCAAGAGTATAATCTAATCTTCCCTTGAATCTCCTCTCGTGCTTAATTTGTGGCCCTAGAAGAGACGACAAGATGCCCTGTGTTGCTGGGACCATTCAAATGCAAAAAAAAAAAAAAAAGAAAGAAAGAAAAAAAAGAAAAAGAAAGAAAAAAGAAGAGAGAATTTCTCAAAGGTGAATTTGCCTTCCCTCCCCCCCTCCCCTGCTTTTTCTTTCCCTCCATCTCTTGGCAAACAGTCAGCCTCAATCTACTAACTCCGTTCAACACATTCTTCACAGAATGTCACTAATGAATATGCCCATTATTCAAATGGATACCACATTGGACCTAATAAGTGGCCCATTCTAATTTATCTCCTTTTCATTAATGTTTTCCTGAGCTGTCTGCAGTTTCCACTCGTTGCTCTTCTCTCTTATTACCCAACTAACTTTTTTTTTTTTTTTTTGGATTCTGAAATATAGATTCTGAAATATACCACGGTGGCCTCCGTGGTAAAATTCAAAGATTTTCCCTACTGGTTCTGTGGGCGTGGCTTGGTGGTGATGTGACTGGGTGGGTGTGGCTTGGTGGTCATGTGAACAGGAAAACCAACTATACAACTTCACCCAAAAATAATACAAAAACTACACAACTGACGCACACACAATGCAAAAGCAACTGGACATCACACAAAATGGCCCTTGCAAGAAGCAGGAACCTCACAGAGTCACAGAGAGCTCAAAAACCAACTATCACACTTTACACAAAAATACCAGTTCAGGCAATAGGTAGTAAAAAAGTGGTTTAAAAAGTTTTTTTTTTTAAAGTTCCAACCATCCAGCGGCACAGCTGATTGTCACAGCTGATTGTCGGAACCCTTTTTTTAAATTTTTTAAAGCATTTTTTTACTACTGGTTCAGGTGAACCAGTAGCATTTTCACTACCGGTTCTTGGGAACTGCCCCGAACTGGTAGCATTTCACCTCTGGGTGACTTCCTGAGTTGGTTACCCAACATCCAAGTGAAGCTCAAGGGTCAGGCGAGATTTTCTCCTGGCTATGTCACCAAGATAATTAATTTATCAAATAACACTGAATGCATCTGAGGACAGGGCAGGCGAGCAGGGGGGTCAATTTGGAAACTGAAATGGAAGACATCAAAGCTGGCGATGGGTACCCCCTACCATTGTGTTGCTTGTTAATGCGGTCTGCAAGGTTATTCAAATTATACACCGGCTGCAAATGAACGAGCTTTGCAACTCTTAGCGGATTGTGATAGCTGATTGACTTTCCCCCTCCTCCGTTGGGTTATGAAATAGCAAAGGATTATCAGATGATGATTACATGTTAGGTGGAGACTTACATGCCGGTTCATTTTCCTTTCCAACTATAACTGCCCTATATTTTATTAACATAATAATTGGGAGCTTTCCGAACAAGCATGTTTTTAGAGGCTTGCTAAAGTGTTTCTTCTCCCCAGCCCTTCCCTTACAAACTATTGATAATGAAGTAAAAAAATGTAAACTTAGTCAAAAGCAAGAATATAGAGTGGATTGTTCACCTCTAAATGAGGGGAGAGGGTATCAGAGTTTCTTGCAAAAATCATATCCAGAAGCACACACAGATAAACTGATTCAGCAGGATTCATTAACTTCTTTATATACATATAATACATGAAGTAAATTTACAATACCAACAGCAGATTCACAGGCAGAGGAGAGTTTGCTTTCAGTTCCAGCAGCAGACAAATTTACACACACACTGATTTCAGTTTTGTTTCTCTGCACAGACTCAGAAGCTGCAGACTAAGACATGCCCTGGCTCCAGTCTATCTCAGCTCCTAATTGGCTGACTTAGTTGCTATGCCTATACTATACCAACCCTAACTTTTCTCTGGAAGGCTAGATACCGAAGCTGAAATACTTTGGCCACCTAATGAGAAAGGAGGACTCATTGGAGAAGATCCTGATCTTGGGAAAGATGGAAGGCAAAAGGAGAAGGGGATGGCATAGGATGAGACGGTTAGACAGTTTCATTGACGCAATGAATAGCAATAACACTTTGATTTATATACTGCTCCATAGTGCTTTACAGCACTCTCTGAGTGGTTTACAGAGTCAGCCTATTGCCTCCAACAGTCTGGGTCCTCATTTTATCAACCTCAGAAGGATGGAAGGCTGAGTCAACCTTGAGCTATCAGGATCAAACTGTAGCTGTGGGCAGAGTTTGCCTACAATACTGCATTCTAACCACTGCATCATCACAGGTGCTGAACACGAATTTGGGCAAATTCCAGGAGACAGTGGAAGACAGGGAGGCCTGGTGTCACAAAGAAACAGACATGATGTAGCAACCGAACAACAATACACAAGAATCTCATCTAAGATCACAGCAAATTGTTGCCAGATAAGAGTCAAGGGTCTTCAAGGGAGGCAGGTATCAAGGTTCCAACTAATGAAGCACTCCAAGACTTTCAGCTTTCTCAAAGAACTATTTTATTGAATGCAGGACTTGGGTTTCTTATGGGGGTATAGAAGACTCCAAACTGATGATGCATTTGATCCCACCCTCAGGCTCAGCCTGTTCACCTCCTGAAAAGATTGACGCAAATATTTGTATTGCAGCATAAATAGATACCGTGTTTCCCCGAAAATAAGACCCTGTCTTATATATTTTTTTGAACCCTGGAATAAGCGCTTGGCCTTATTGCCATGCGCTCAAAAGCCCGATTGGGCTTATTATCAGGGGATGTTCTTATTTTGGGGGAAACAAGGTAGTTAAGTTTATAAGGGTTGAGAGTATGAAAAGTACTTTCTCTTCTAAAAAAAAAAAGTGTTTTCAAAGAAATGGTTTCCAGAAATTTTGCTCATTGTTTTTGCTGCTCGAAGGGGGAAAAAAACAACGCATACCTTTGGAATTAACCGCATCAGCAGATTCCTTGCTCCTTATTTTGATGATTTTTTATTGTCCCTTTCAGGGGACAATAATGCTTTAGAATGCTTTAGAATTCCAGAAGTGTCTTGTTTTTAGAACAAAGTGTTTGAATGACTTCTCCCTCATTTACTTCTCTAAATGGGTCCGGAGTGGAGATTAATAGGCTAGGAAATGCGTTTTCTGCTCCAGAGCGAATAAAAATAATTCACTGGAACTAAATTAATCATGAAATGGACTCAAAAGTAAAGAAAAGAAGGCCAGTACTGGCCTAATTTATGAGTTACAAACCCACCCGCACCCCAATTCAAATGGTGATTTTCCACAAAGACATGCTTCTCTGGTGCCTTTGACTTTCTAATTTCAAGAATTCCAGTTGCCCGGAATTGGAACTGGATCTAATCAACGGAGAACTGAATCAACATTAAATGTAAGAAATTGGAAGGGGATTTGATGTGTCTGGAATGCTCAGTTGGCAGAAATTCCAACGGTCCTAATGTGACAGCCCAGAAGATGCAAGCAGAAATGACCAAGCATATATAATAGCTAGAGGACAGAAAATAATTTGTTAGACTTACAGAAGTTTCATTAACTTCTTTATATACATAATAATAGATGCACTGTATTATATTGAGAAGGCAGAAGACTTTGGAGTTAGGACCTCCCCAAAATGCTTAAAGCTGTAGAATGCGGGGTTATAATGCAAAGTGAACAGGGTTGGGATTCTTCCTTCCTTCCTTCCTTCCTTCCTTCCTTCCTTCCTTCCTTCCTTCCTTCCTTCCTTCCTCCCTCCCTCCCTCCCTCCCTCCCTCCCTCCCCTTCCCTTCCCTTCCCTTCCCTTCCCTTCCCTTCCCCCCTTCCTCCCTCCCTACTAAAGTTATAAATTTAGCAAGGAGTGATCCTTAAAAAAGAAAAGAAAAGAAAAAAAAGCAAGGCCCAATCATAAGAGCCACGGTGTTGCAGTGGTTAGAGTGCAGTACTGCAGACTACTTCTGCTGACTGCCCGCTGCCTGCAATTTGGCAGTTCAAATCTCACCAGGCTCAAGGTTGACTCAGCCTTCCATCCTTCCAAGGTGGGTAAAATGAGGACCCAGATCGTTGGGGGCAATATGGTAACTAGAGAGGGCTGTAAAGCACTGTGAAGTGGTATAGAAGTCTAAATGCTATTGCTATTGCAACTCAGGCTGGTGTGAAGATTAGAAGAACGATTTAGTAGCTTGCTGAAATCAATGGGAACTTTACATTAACTTCAATAGGTTTTATATCAAACGAGAGAAACAAAAGAGATGAAACGATGGTTAATCCAAACATGGAGATTTCCATTCCAATTCCCTTTCTACCGCCTCCATTTCATCTTTCGAGATATGTATTTTTTTTTCTTCTGCTTTCTCTGCTCATCGTGCTTTTGCATCTAATCATATTTTGTATCTTTCTCGGGGTGAAGCAGATTCTGAAGCCCCAAGTGCAATTTAAAGAATGGTGTCTGCAGTGCTTAGTAACTCTTCTTCTTTTTTTAAAAAAAACTTGTATGCAAGAGGCGATAACTGGCAAGCAAATCTCATTTTGAAGGCCTTCAGGGAACAGACTGCCATAATCATGTCATTGTATCGGCAGAGGAACGAATAAGCTTGGTACAGGGAGTACATTAGGGACATGATTCATGCACATACATCTGCATAACGTAGAAATCTTGTTTCCCTTGGCTGATTCCTCAATGACCTTGAGTTGGGCGATCTGCCAACGTAGACGTGAGCCAAACATCCCCCAAACAGCATTTTTAATATGTCTTTTCTCCCTCCCCACCCTAGAAGAAGATGTTCTCTTGGCTACCTTCTCTGCAGGGGCTACAGCTATAATATGCATATTCCGGTTAGTCGACCTCCCAGTTTACAAGAAGATGGTAATTAATGAGCTCTCATTCTTTTGCCTTTTTCCTAGCGATGAATTAAAAAAAAAACAATGATGGAAGTTTTATTCACTTTTTTGTCCGTTGAAAAGATTTGTTTTTCTGACCAGAGTTGTATGGCTCTAGATCTAATGTCTCCTCCCGCCGCCCCCCCCCCTGCTGCTCTTGATTAAATGATTTGGGTTTAAAGTACAACAGGCCATAGAACAAAGCTAACACCTTTCTGTTTTCTTTCTTTTCTTTTCTTTTCTTTTCTTTTCTTTTCTTTTCTTTTCTTTTCTTTTCTTTTTTCTTTTTTCTTTTTGGCTAAGGAAAGATTCTTTGTACAGTAATCCCAGTTACGTTTTGCAAGCCAATCATTTAATCTGGAAATATGAATTTTGCAAGTTATATTCACGATTAAGTGCATTTCTGTAGGCCCTTTTCCAAAAAGACATACTTTTTAAAGCAGTTTTCCATCGGGGAATTGTATTTCAAAAGTCTCCAATGGATGACTATCAGGGTATAACTGTAGTTCTGTTTGTATGTTGGTTTGAACATGCTTCACCATAGAGCAGGGGTCTCCAAGCTTGGCAACTTTACGACTTGTGGACTTCAACTCCCAGAATTCCTCAGCCAGAGGAATTCTGGGAGTTGAAGTCCACAAATCGTAAAGTTGCCAAGGTTGGAGACCCCTGCCCTAGAGGAATTAAGAGTTGTGGGTTTTGAAAAATAGAGGAAAGATAAACAGCCAGTTATAAATTTAGAGATTCCATCAACGTAGCCTTCGCTTCTAAAGAACATAAAATAAGAAAGGGAAAAAAAAAGATGGAAGGGCCCATTGATGTCACTGAATCCAACTCCTGCTCAGTGCAGAAATCCAAATAAAAAAAGCAAGTGATTGATGACCATTCAGAATGCATCCAGTGAAGGTAAACCAATCATGTCACATTCAAATCGCTCTTACGGTCAGGAAGCTTTTCTAACATTCGATTGGAATTGGTCTTCCTTTACCTGAAATTCATTATTCCATGTCCTGCGTTCTGGAACGATAGAGAGCACATTTTGAGCTTGTCTATGTGGCATCCTTTTGTGTCAGAGTTTCTTGCAAAAATCAAATCCAGAAGCACACACAGGTAACTGACTCGGCTGGATTCATTAACTTTTTTATATACATAATAACAGATGAAGTAAATTTTACAGTACCAATAGTAGGATTCTTTCAACGTGGTAACAAGTAGAGAAATCAGTTTCCAGTTTCATTTTAGCAGACGGACAAGGCTAGTTTCATTTTAGATCTCAGCACAGAGCAGGGAAGCAGAGAGGCAAGCCCAGACTTGTTTAGTTTCTGTTTCAATTCTCTTCACAGACTCAGAAGCTGCAGACTAAGACACGCCCTGGCTCCAGTCTGTCTCTGCTCCCAATTGGCTGACTTAGTTGCTATGCCTATTCATTGGCTGACCTTGTTACCATGTCTCTGCCAGTTCATAAATAATCTGACATTTTGAGTATTTGAAGATTGCTTTTCGGTCCCATTCCCTTACTCTTCTCAAGGTTAACAACAAAAAACAAACAAACAAACAAACAAACAGTAATAGGTACTTCTAATTCCCTTACTGGACTAGTTTCTAGTCTCCTGATCATCAACAATGAAGGATTATTATGTATTGCATTATGTTCTATTACATGTTCTAGCCAAAAAAAGATTCTGTTGCTTTTAAGCTTATAAAAATATAACATTGGAAAAAAACCAGATGGAAAAACACATGTTCTTGGTCCAAGTTTGAGGGGCCGTATCCCAGATGTTTAATACCTAGTTACAACAGTGGCCAAAATTGTGGAAACCTTTTTGGGAAAAGTGTATTTTTGAGGTTTGACGGCTAATAACACCACTTTTTTGGGGGGGAGTTTTAAGATAATCATATTCCATTGCTGGAATGGCCTGGGAATAGCCCAGACCTTAACCCAATTGAAAATCTATGGAGCCGACTAAAGAAACTTGTTAGTCAGAAGTGACCCAGCAATAAAACCCAGTTAATAGAAGCCATCATCCAATCTTGGTTTCACATTAGAACAGCTACAGAACTAAAACTTGGTTCACTCCATGGGAAGACGTTGTAAGGCCGTAATTCATGCTGAAGGTTACCCAACTAAGTATTAACTGACGTGATAATTTTTGTATATCTCATTTTTTCTATGTCTTTCACTTTTCTTCTTTATACTGTAACTGCTATTCTAATAGCAAATCCTTCCTAAAAGTTATTGCATTATATTCTTCATTAAATTATCTTTCCATTGATATATAATTTTATGGTACTACTCCCCCCAAAAAGTGGTGTTATTAGCTAGTTTTAGAAAATATACTTTCCCCAAAAGGTTTCCACAATTTTAGCCACTACTGTAAACCCCAAGTATTCATCTGAGGAATCCTTATTAAGAGTTAACTCCACTGTCCTGCATTGAGATTTCCAAGCTCTTGATAGTGATTTACTCTACTGCCTCTTCTAATTGTAATTATCTTTTTGCTTCCTTCTTCTGAAGGGCTAGCTTGGAAGACTTTCTGTATATACTTGTTTTCATAAATAGAATGTTTATATTTTCAAAGAGAAATGTAGCCGGGTGGTAAGCAATTCTGCAAGGTAATTGGGATGAATCAGAATATCTCAAAGTCACTTTGTGAATTTCTTGGTCAAATGGGGATTTGAAACTGGGGGTTCTTGGCCTCAGTCCAACCTCTGGACCAGTGGTGGGTTTCAAATTTGTTTTACTACCGGTTCTGTGGGTGTGGCTTAGTGGGCATGGCATGGCTTGGTGGGCGTGGCTTGGTGGGCGTGGCAGGGGAAGGATACTGTAAAATCTCCATTCCCTCCCCACTCCAAGGGAAGGTTACTGCAAAATCCCCATTTCCTCCCGATCAGCTGGGACTTGGGAGGCAGAGAATAGATTGGGGGGCGGGAGCAGTCAGAATTTTTACTACCAGTTCTCCGAACTACTCAAAATTTCTGCTACCGGTTCTCCAGAACTGGTCAGAACCTCCTGAAACCCACCTATGCCATTATTACCACACCGGTTCCAAGTAACATCCGCAAAAGACGAAAGACAGACAAGGAAATAGATCGTAAAAGATGAGCCAGAGTCTAAAGAAAAAAAAATGGCAAGCGCTGGTAACAAATTGAGAGGGAATATTTCTGGTTTTTTTTTTTAAAAAAAAATCAAAGTGAGAGAGGTGGGGATAAGACTGGCAATGCGACCACCGGAACCTCAATTAAGTTTTGTCAGCTTTCTCTCATTTTCATAAAGGAAGATAATTAAATGTTCAGCAAGAAGCCTAGCCGGCTGGTGAGCAACTCATAAAACTGAAAAAGGTAGGAGAGATTCATTTCCCATCCTTCATCTAGCAGAGACACATTTTGCAAACAGAAGGTTCAATGGGAGAGGGATTCGTGGAGGTGGAAGGAAAATAAAAATTAGCAGACTCACTGGCAGTTTTATAAACATAGCGATGCAATTTAGCTCTCTGAGAGGACAGGCTGCCTACAAAATGGCCAGCACCTAGTTTGCTGTTGTCCCGTCCCTGTAAGGCCTCTCTGTAGCCATCGCAGGTGTTCTTCCCCAGCTATGGACCACAAAGAACGCAGCACACACAAAGTCAGTACAAACCTTAGTTTACTAATTAAGGACTGCTAATGAACTTTCTTAGTAGTTGTTCAAACACAAGTACAGTTTAAATCAGTCTTTTCTGAACAAAGGCTCTTAATTGAACTTCATTAACAGCTGACAAGAGTCCAAGGAATAATAACTCAGTTCTGAGGCACAGTCTTTCAGATAACTGTAAGCTTACTGTGGTTGGCAGAATGCCCAGAAGCAATTTGCAGGAAAATGACAAGAGAGAAACAAGAACCGATCAGACGTTTCTGGAGTCAATACGCGAAGGAATATGAACGAAGTTGTTTTCTGAAAATTGCTTCAGTCATTGTCATTCTTTAAATAGGCTAGTGGAATGGCCAACTAGCCCCAAGCCTCACTTTCGAGGAGACCTCCTCCTGAGAAGCCATTCCTGCCTTTTGGCAGCTCTGTGCGCCTGTGCATCGAGAAGAGGCTCCTCCTCTTCTTCCTCTTCACTTATGGGAGCTTCTGGAGGTTCTGAAGGCCCTGGCTGAATCCCTACCTCTGGCACCAAATCTTCTCCAGCCTCCACATTGTCTGACTTGGGTGCCAGCTGCACAGGCTGCTGGCGAATCACCACACCAGCCTCCTCGCTGTCAGAATCAGCTACCAGCTGCACAGGCTGCTGGCGGGCCACAACAACAGGAACTATTGGCTATAAAAACTGACCAGAGGGGAGACTGAGGGTGGTGGCATTGTGGTGAGAGAGGCTCTCTGGAGGCCAGAAACTCATTCCCAAACTTCCGGTAGGCCCGTTTTTTGCCCTTCCTGAGTCTCCGCGTGTGGCCTGCACTTACCTGCATCCAAAACGGGCCACGTGGGGACTCCTAGGAGGGGTGGGATGGGCGGAGCCATCCAGGAGTGGGATTTGGGGGTTTTCCAAACTGCACAGAATCTTAGCTAGAGGTTCTCCCAAACCCCTGCGAACCCCCAGCAGCCCACTCTTGAAGATATACTGTTCTCTAGCAGAAGGACTCATAAGAAGTACAGATCATTCTCAACTTATGACCACAACTGGAGCTCAAACTTTTGGTTGCTGAAGGAGACACATATTTTTTGCCCCATTTTATGACCTTTCATGACACAGTTGTTCAATGAATCACTGCAGTCATTAAGTTAGTCACACGGTTGTTAAGTGAATCTGGCTTTCCCTGTTGACTTTGCTTGTCAGAAGGTCACAAAATGTGGATCATATGATTCTGGGACACTGCAACCGTCATAAATATGAGCCAGTTGTCAAGTGGCTGAATTCTGATCATGTGACCATGAGCGGGGGGGGATGCTGCAATGGTTGTAAGGGTGAAAAAAAAAGATAATGAAGTCACTTTTTTTCAGTGCTGTTGTAACTTTGAATGGTCACTAAATGAACTGTTGTAAGTCAGGAACTACCTGTAGTAGTTGGAGGAGCAGTAGGAGTCCACTGACTTGGATATATATATATATATATATATATATATATATATATA
>WNWU01000044.1:398773-412333 GCA_012654045.1 Ptyas mucosa | reverse complement strand
AGGATACTGCAAAATCCCCATTCCCACCCCACTCCAGGGGAAGGATATGGCAAAATCCCCATTCCCACCCCACTCTGTCTGTAGGTGGAGGTCTACAGACCCCGCTCGTGGTCTGTAGATATTTTCTCAGCCCTCCTTCTGACCTCTTTTGCATTACCGTTTTAAAATCTTTTTATCATTGCACAAACCACCCAATACTACAATAGCATCACCACAATAGTGAGATGGGTGGCATATAAATGTAATAAATAAATAAATAAATAAATGGAGGCTACCAGATCAGGGTATATAACGAAGTGTGAATTCTCCTGCCCACGTTCCTCGTGTTCCTACTAAGGCAGCATTTAACATCCAGCTGCCTGCAATTACTGCGAGTTCAATTCTCACCAGGCTCAAGGTTGACTCGGTCTTCCATCCTTTCTAAGGTAGGTAAAATGAGGACCCGGTTTGTGGGGGCAATAAGCTGACTTTGTATAAAATATACAAAAGTATGAAGGCTATTGCTTAACGCATTGTAAGCCGCCCTGAGTCTCCGGAGAAGGGTGGCATATAAATCAAATCAAATAAGTAAATAAAAATAAATAATGCTGGCAAGCAATGTGTTCCATGAGCTGGCCAAAATATCTCCTCTTATGACCTTCATGGTTATGGCACAGGGTAAAGATCACTACTGCAAGAATGATAAATCAAGGAACTTTTGCTAGGGAGCTTGGGCCATAAAGTAATTGTGCAATATAAGGGCATAAATCTTTAAAGGCAGAGGCCCGCTTTTGCTCAGCCGATAGATCAAGGTAAGAAGAGACCAAGGTGAGAGTCGAAAACCTGCACAGGAGAAGGACTTTAAATTTAGAGGATTGGCTTAAAACTTCTAAATGGAAGGCATTTTTTCCCCCTTTTCATCTCGTAACAAATATTTCACTTGAGCTAGAAATTTCAATAACAGTCATTTCGAGTTTCATTTTGAGTCGGTTTCCATCAAAACTCTACAAAAGGTCAAAAATGTACAGATCGTTTCTAAATTCATGGCTTTCGGAGGAATTGGGTGGCAGCCTAGGATTGTAGAAAATCTTCATATCTGGGATTGTTTTTGGCTGCCAAGCCTTACGGAAATATTTTCTGCGTCTTGAAATACTAAGTCCGCCCCACCTATTGTTTCTAACCAAATTCAGTGACATTGCTTGGAAACAGGCACTTGATTAAAGGATTCCTAACTTATTAGCCCTTTTGAGTTAGAGCCAATCAATGAACTAATTTTGTTAAATTTGAATATGAATAAACTTGTTGTTCTGAAGCAAGAAAACCCCAGAAGCTATCGCTTTTAGAATCCGTGGGTATGATTTAAGGTATCACTTTAGAAGAAGCGTGTATCCTACAGTATATGTGGAACAAAGGGAATGCATCTTTTTCGGGTAGCTATTGCATTTTTAATAAAATAAGTATGTGCATGGAATTATGTGCATATATCTAAAAAAGAAGTAGTTCAACCCAATACTGATGAAATTGGCCCAGTAACACAGAGAGAATTGTTTTTATTAAATTTCATTCTGTATATATAACCCACACACACAGACGCATTTTGTCAACATTTCATTTTGCTATGTCTCTTATGCATTCACTTGGGAATAAACTAATTAAACTCTGCAGGGCATATTTTATATTAAATATGCATATAACAGCATTTTTAAACTCCAGTTACTTTACTCATCCACTCTTCCTCAAGTTTGGCATGGGGAATATTCCTTAAGCCCTTGCGTTAACTTTGGACATTTTCCATTTCTGATAAGTCCTTTTAAAAAATATTATTTCGTTTAAAATGCAACAAACTGAAACAACCCATTTTCTGTGAATAAATGGCTTTGCAATATGTCGTTACAAACCATCTTTATGTATATACATAAACCATGTTTATGCATAGCTAGATAAAGGTTCCCCTGTCCAGTCATGACTGACTCTAGGGGGTGGTACTCATCTCCGTTTCTTAGCCAAGCGAGTCACTGTTGTCCGAAGATATTTTTGTGGTCATGTAGCCAACAAGACTATATGCCAAGGGGCATGGAAGGCTGTTACCTTCCCACCAAAGTGGTACCTATTTATCTACTTGCATTTGTATGTTTTTGACTGCTAGGTGGGAAGGAGCTGAGGCAGGGACAGGAGCTCACCCCTTGCGTGGCACTCAGGTCTCAAACCCGGACTGTCAGTTTTCTAGCTGACAAGCTCAGCATCTTTAACCACTGAGCTATCATGCCCCCCATATCTTCCTTACCTGACATCAGTTTACGTTCTTGTCAATGTATTCATGACTAGCAGAGACATGGTAACAAGGTCAGCCAATGCATAGGGCTTAGTAACAAGTTCAGCCAATGGGAGCTGAGACAGTAAGAAGCCTGGGTGTGGCTTAGCTGTCCTTAGCTCTGAGTGCTGTGCTGAGAATTGAAACTGAAACTGTTCTCTCCTTTGCCTGTGTTTACTTGTACCTGCTACCACGTTGGAAAACCTGC
This sequence comes from Ptyas mucosa, assembly GCA_012654045.1. NCBI lineage: Eukaryota > Metazoa > Chordata > Lepidosauria > Squamata > Colubridae > Ptyas > Ptyas mucosa. The sequence goes on along the minus strand of WNWU01000044.1, from coordinate 409,835 downwards.
TTTGGGATTGTATATTTACTTATGTGTTATGTATATAAAGAGAAATTAATGAATCCACACACAGTTACCTGTGTGTGCTTTCTGGATGTGATTGCTGCTGCAAACTCTGACACTTCTTAGGTATTACATTGTAAGGATGAGGGTGTCTTGAGAGTGTAGTCACTCAAATGAGAAGGCAATGACAATATTAGTGCCCCAGTTATGGAATCTCCTCTGTATTCAAAGATACTCTAGTTCAGTGATGGCTAACCTTTTTGCCGTTGCGTGCCAAAAGCAGGGGGGAGCATGGAGAGGTCGTGCGTGCCATGGCCACACCCATAATTCAATGCCCCCCTGTGCCCCGCCCCCATGCATGCGTGCGCAACCCACCCTGCGCTCCTCCGCGCATGCACACATGACCCCCCATCCCCCTTTTGGGTCTAGCAGGCCTTCCTGAAGCCTCTGGAAATGACCGCCCCCCTCGGAGGCCCTTCAGAGGCCAGAAATGGCCCATTTCCTGACTTCCGGTGACCCCGGTAGGCCTGTTTTCCATTCTCCCCAGGTTCCAGAGGATTTCCTGGAGGCTGGGTAGGGTGAAAATGGCCTCCCCCACTCCCCTGGAGGCTCTCTGGAGGCCGAAAATGCCTCCGCACGAGCCCTGTACTTATCTGGCATCCAAAACGGGCCATATGGAGACTCCTAAGAGGGGACGGGTGGCGTGGGTGGGACCACCTGAAAATCAGCTGTGTGGCATGCACATGCGCGCTGGAGCTGAACTAGGCCAACGGCTCATGTGCCCGCAGATATGGCTCCCCGTGCCACCTGTGGCACACGTGCCATAGGTTCACCATCACGGCTCTAGTTGGTACTAAGCTTCATAAGCTTTCAGCTTCAAGCAAAGCTGCATCTATACACCAAGACCTTTAATTCAACTGGTGCTTCCATATTTCTGTTGATGATCTCTGTTATGGCATTTTCTCTGGACTTCGCAGTACTTTTATAGTTTTAAATGTATGAGTATATTGAAAGTGTGGGCTTTTCTTGCAGTAACATTGGGGGGGGGGATCACTTTAATGTTTAATGTGTAAATAATTCCAAAGTTTTGCATCTGTGCTTGGAAAAAGTTTGATCGGTGACAATCAGGACTGACATTTTATAAAATAAATATGCAAGTATAAAAAGAAAATAGAGCTGCAGAAAAAAAAAGCAAATAGGCAAACTCATGGACACCTCTAGCTTTTTATTCATGCTAGCAAACTGCCATCTGTGAATTAATCATGCTACTGTTTTCTCACCTTTCCATACGGATGCTTTCAGAAGACGGTTGCATCCATCTGTCCTGAACTGCCTTCTGGGGAGCTTTATCCTCTATTTTATGAATCTGGTCTACTCTTGAAGCAATGCATTTTATAATACTTTCATGGATGAAGTCTCCTTGGCTTAATGCAAGTGAAGTAGAATCAGAGGGTCAAGTTGTTATCTCTTTTATCCTTTGATGAAGGACATATAAGGGACATGGTGGCTCAGTGGCTTAGATGCTGAGCTTGTCGATTGAAAGGTCGGCAGTTCAGCGGTTCGAATCCCTAGTGCTGCATAATAGGGTGAGCTCCCGTTACTTGTCCCAGCTTCTGCCAACCTAGCAGTTCGAAAGAATGTAAAAAATGCAAGTAGAAAAATAGGAACCACCTTTGGTGGGAAGGTAACAGTGTTCTGTGCCCCTTTGGTGTTGAGTCATGTCAGCCACATGACCATGGAGATGTCTTCAGACAGCGCTGGCTCTTCGGCTTTGAAACGGAGATGAGCACCACCGTCTAGAGTCAGGAACAACTAGCACATATGTGCAAGGGGAACCTTTACCTTTCTCTTTTTTTAAGGACATATCTCTTCTACACTATAGTAAAAGGTAAAGGACTCCCTGTGGATTTTACTCCACTAGTCATTGCCAGCATTAGGGGGCAGTGATCATCTCGATTTCAAGGCCATTGAGCCAGCGCTGTCTAAAGACATTTCAGCGGTCAGGTGGACAACATGAAGTCACAAAGCAGTGTTACTTTCACACCAAAGTTGTACCTATTTATCTACTTGCATTTCTTGAAAAAAAAACATATTAGTTTATAGAATATTATAAAGTACAAAATACGAAAGTAAATTTTCTACTTGCATTTCTATGCTTTCGAACTGCTAGGTTGGCAGGAGCTGGCGAAAGTAACAGGAGCTCACCTCATCCCATGGCACTCGGGTCTCGAACCTGGGCTGCCAGCTTTCCTTAATGCTGAGCCACCGTGCTTCCCCTCTACACTACAGTAGCAACTTAGAAATACAAAATACAAAAAACGAGTATTAAAATCTTGGTGGATCGGAATAGCCTCGCTCAATCAAAAAGCCAAAAGTGTGTTAAGTTTTATGGTCCTGATTTCCCAGCAGTTTGGAAGCTATGATGCAGTCATCATGCAAGCTCTGTAAACAACAGCTCTAACAACATAACTGCAATATGACGAGCAGAAAGGTGCAGGTTGTAGACCGGAGTCCATGCACACATTACAAAATGCTGTCTACTATTTATGAAGATTACAGGTGCTGGCAAAGTTGTTGATCAATATTTCTTATTGAGTAGGAATTGGAACATGTGAGGCCCTCAATGCTTAAGTCTAATGATGCAATTACCGTAACTATAAATTTAGTCCTGGGTTTACACAGGACATATGGCACTTGATTTCGTTTCAATCAATGTTTGTAATCCCTGCCATGATGGGTTGTCTCTTTTACATTCTGATAGTTGAAGGGTGAAGACTGGCACTTACGGTTCGTGAGCTGCATGAATGAATGGTGGAGCAAAGCTTATGTTTCTTTGGATTCAATCTAATCAGACACTGTTTTAAATGTAATCTCTCTCTCTCTCTCCCTCCCTCCCTCTCTCTCTCCCTCCCTCCCTCTCTCCCTCTCCCTCCCTCCCTCCTACCTCTCTCTCTCCCCTCCCCCTCTCTCTTCCTCCCCCTCTTCCTCACTCTCCCCTTCCCACTCCCTCCCTCACTCCCTCTTCCTCCCTCTCTCCCTCCTCTTTCTCTCCCTCCTTCTCTCCCTCCCCCTCTATCTCTCCCTCCCTCCCTCTCTCCCTCCCTCCCCTCTCCCTCTCTCCCTCCCTCTCTCCCTCCCTCCCTCTCTTTCTCTCATCTGTGGTTAAAATATTGTATTTCTTCAAATTCTTCTGTTAACACATAGTTTGCTGAAGAATTGTTGATTAATCAATTAAGTGCAATTATTTTAATAAACCAGGCCTGACTAGGCTCCCATCCTGACTAGGTGGTGAGTATAAGGAGAGCAGAAAAAGCAATGAGAGCTTTGTCAATCTCCATGCAAGTTCCATCTTCAGTGACAGCGCAAGCAGCTACTGTTATTTAGTCTAATGGCAAAAATTTGTGGCTGACCAATTGGCAGAGTACATGAAAGGAGTGGGATGAAGTATACATGAAGTGTAAGGCATGTAACAATATAAATAGCTAATGTGTATATCAGATCGACACCCGCTAATAGGGCAAGTTGATTGTTTATTTGTTTGCTTTGGCAGAACTATTGATCTCCAAAGAGATTGTTCACCAAGTGGTTAAAAAATATAGATGGGCAATTGATAGAGCAAACATAGAGCATGGAATAAAACTGAAGGAACTTCACCAATTCCATCTCTCTATCCCACTCTATTTTTCATTACACATTATCGGTGGTTGTTTTCCCCTGAGTATAGATGACCCTGGATGAGAAGGGAAAGGAAACCAAGGAATGCAGCAATTTCTTGCATTAAAATTAAATCTGTAAGAAGAGCCCTATTCACTTCATTTCCCCGCCATGCGTCCAGCGCAAATTATATTTAACTACTTCTCTGCCAACTCAAGATTTGAAAGGAGCCATGATCAACTATGAAGATCGGCTGTTCATTTGCAGAATGTATGTAAACAGCTAACTTTGGTTTATAGAGCCTAGTGGTCGAGCTGAAACGACACGCTGTATCAAAAGAAGAAAATCATGTCACAGCTTAGCATGATATGTGAACTCAGTTTTCAGCTGACTATGAACACTTCTTTCTTAATTTTAGGTCTTTTGTCCCCCCTTGGGATATAACAAATATTGAGGGTATTGCAGGGTCATTTTAACTCTGCCAGATGCTGACAAGGAAACTCAAGCCAAGCAGGAAAGAGCATCTTCCTTAGGTGCTTAAGGACATAAAATTAATTTAACTGGTTCCTGGGAGTCATTTTAATTGAAATCTTCTAACTAATAGCTACGATGGTTTCCAAAATTGCATCCTGTGTTTACCACTCTCCTCTCTTTTTCTCTCTGTTCAAGTTTCTGCTCAAGGAAACCCATGGTCAAATTCATTAAGAAAGTGCTCTGTAAATCACGTGTTCTCTGTTTTGGTGGGAAATAGCTGGGATTAATACACAGATGTAGCCAGAGGCTTTCCAAAGTACAGCTAGTTAGAATTAGAATTCTTTATTGGCCAAGTGTGATTGGACATAGAAGGAATATGTCTTTGGTGCATATGCTCTCAGTGTACATAAAAAGAAAAGATACATTCATCAAGTCTGGGGGAACGCTGAATAAATCGTCTGCCAAACACATTGTTAATGAAGTCTTATGGTGGGACCCAACTCAAAAGATCTTGACCTTGCACACATGCCATCTCTTTTTTTGTGTGTGTTTTTGCATGTGCTCTTTCAAGCACATGGAGTTGCCATTGTTACTATCCTACTTTCTCCATCAAATGGTCCAGATGTCGTGGATCCTCACAGCTCAACGGGACGTCTCCAGGATGGACAGAATATTGAGCTTTGCTAGACTTCTCTCTACCAGTCATCACTGTCACCTTTGAGGCAGTGAAGGAAATTGAGTATCTGCCGTAGTGGGATATTGATTGGGAAAATGCATAACTTATGTTCATCTCAATGGCTGAAAATAAATATTGTGCAAGGCTGAATATTGGATGCTAGGGTCAAGCAGCTGAAAAGACTGCTGCTTTGATGGTCATTATCTCCAAAACACTTCTCTGGCCTTTTGTACAGGCTAAGAAAGATGAACTTATTGAACTTTCAGTCTGGTCCTGTGGAGTTCTTAACATTTGCCCTGCAAAACTATTGTAAAACGGTTTGCTTATTTAGCATCATGGTGGGATTCAGCCGGTTTGGGTGAACTTACCCACTGTTTAGCATAATTTATCCCGGATGTCAATATTACAAGAACATTGGATAACCGTAGTTTCATCCTAGAGCAAGGAGGGAACACTGGCTTTCTATAACACACAAAGTACCCAGAAATTAAATTAACAATTTATTGCAAAATCTGCAGTAGAAGATCACTATTGTGTCTTTTAATATTTTATATTAAATATATATATATATGGGTAAACTGGGATTATTTAGGATAACCAGAAGTGGGTTTGATGTGAAGATGAGTTCTACCTGGATATCAAAAACAAAACATTAGATTCAAGGATCTATCTATCTATCTATCTATCTATCTATCTATCTATTCTCAACTTGAGTCCTTTCTACCAGTTTCTCATTAAAGGTTTTTGGAGTTCCAGAAATGGAGCAGAATGCATCAGGCAAATCAAAATCTGGCCTGTTTCTTACCTGGAGCTAATGCAGCATATTTAACAGGCTGATAGTCATGTTCTGAGTTTTCAAAAGAGTGGAAAGTTGTTGTGACCCAAGCCCAAGTACGTAGTAGGAAAATCAGTCAATGAAAAAACAAACAAACTTTATTTGAACAGCTGAGAATTACTTCATTCCCAGCGTCGTTCAACTAAATTAAAGCAAATTCCTCCCAACACAAATTCCTCAGTCCTATCTCAAACCTTGGTCCAATTAGGCAAACTGCCAAAGGCCTTTCTTGGCAAACGATCAGAAGTCACAGATACAAAAATAAATACAAGACGTAGATGAAGAAGACGAAGCTACTAATGTTATTTTCCAGCAAAGCCCAAACGCCGTTGCTGGTCTGTTTTAAGCCTTATGGGAGGGGCCAATCATCTCTTGGCCCTATTCCCGAGTTGTCCTCTTTGCTTGAGCTGCTCTTGCCTTCTGGCAGCTCTTCTCATGTGTGCATTAGGAACAGGCTCCTCCTGTTCCTCTGCCTCACTCCTATCAGTCTCTGGAGGCTCTGGAGTCCGCACCTCACTCCCCGATGGCTCTGGCCCCATCTCTTCCTCCGACGTAGAGTCCTCATCCGGGCCTTCCCCAGCCTCCAGGACTGGCCCATGTTCTTCCTCAGCCTCATCGCTGTCCAATTCCACTGCCAACTCTGCAGGCTGCTGGCGGACCACAACAAAAGTGTCAAAAGCTGTCAGATCACTTCCCCTTTCGCTGAAGGCATCTGTAACCTCTCTGAGAGCAAAATACAAAGTTGAAGGACGGGGGAAAAACTTACATCCAGCTTTTCCCTCTGAAGGTGGCCTTCTTGTTAATATTCTGAGGAGAGTTATGGATCTCTTCAGTAATAATAAAAAAAACCCCGTCTACCTGTCCATTAGCGTATTTGAGTGTCTAATCATCTCTAACTCCGTGCAGGGAGTCTGCCCTAAGATCTCTTCAACTTGGAACTGTTAATGGATTTAATACATGTTTGCAACCTACGTGAAAATATGAGAAACCAGTTGAGGATCTTATTTAAACCATTATCCTCTCTTCCCTCAGTTTCTTCATTGAGATTTCTTGTCTGAGAGAATGAGGGGGCAGGCCAGGCTGTGTGCAATCTGTGATTGTTTCAAAAATCTCTTTTTGTGACACCAGCAGCTTAGGAACTGTGCATGCCCAGCTTAGGAACTGTGCATGCCCAGTGTGCCTGCCTTTTTTGAAAGTGGGGAAACAGAATGTTATCACAAATAAAGATTCTGAAGGTGGTGAGCACTCTCTTTGGAAAGTGTTTGGAATTAGGAAAAAAATAGGCTGCCCTACACGTATTTTATTTATTCATTTATTTATATCACATTTATATCATTTTTTTTTTTTTACAAATAAGCCAAGGTGGAGAACCACACCTATTCCTCTTTCTTATTTTCCTCATGACAACCTAGTGAGTCTGAGAGAGAGAACAGAATAAAATAGAATAATTTTATTGTCACTGTGAATGTACACTGATCAGCAGAACATTAAAATGAAATTTCGTTGCATACACCTCTCAAAGGGTCACCACCTCCAGAGAGAGACTGGCCTAAAAGTCACCCAGCCAGCTTTCATGCCTAAGGCGGGACTAGAACCCACAATCTCCTGGTGATTAGCCCAAAATCACCCAGCTGGCTTTCATGCCTAAGGCAGAACTGCCATTCATGTTTTTTTGTTTTGTTTTGTTTTTTTAACTTGATTTATATGCCGCCCTTCTCCAGAGACTCAGGGCGGCTTACAATGCGTTAAGCAATAGCCTTCATACTTTTGTATATTTATACAAACTCAGCTTATTGCCCCCACAAACTTCATTTCACCTACCTTAGAAAGGATGGAAGGCTGAGTCAACCTTGAGCCTGGTGGGATTTGAACTTACAGTAATTGCAGACAGCTGGTTTAAGTCACTATGCTTTTTAGTCTGCTGAGCTAAACCAGGCTCCCAGTTAGGAGTTGTTCTCCCAGTTAGGGAGCCTGGTGGGTGCCTTAACCATTAGACAAAAATTGGCTCTTAGTGCATTTTTATACTTCTTAAGCCAAGAGCCATATAGCAACATTTGCATGATTACAATCTGAGATCTTTTCGAATTTTCCAACCCGTGAAAAATGATGAGCCAGTCGTGGCTTTGGATATATCTGATGGCCGTAGCCAAGATTTTCTGTGTCTGTATCTGTGTATCTGTGGTTTTTAAAAAGTGGCTTTCAGACCCTTTTCTTAATATACAAATGCTCCTTCTCACAACATACTGCATTCTTCACTCATGGCGCTACCACCTGACATTATGAATTTGGATGCAGCTCTCTGTGATTGGGAAGTTCTGAATTTTCTGTGAATTGCTGCATATGCAATTCATCTAAAGACATCATAGGAACATAATTTTGGCATGTAGTCAATTATTGGCTTGTCTATTGGTTTATGTTCTCGCTTTACAGCAGGGTGGCTGGGAGCCAAATCTCTAATGTGATCAAGACTAGGATTTTCCATTTTCCTGCTTTTGATTTTATTTTTCCTCCCTCCTTTGGTTCAGCCCCCCCCCCTTAACCCAATGGATATAATTTTTTTCCTGCCGCTTTTAATTAGTAAACCGTCAGGCGTAAAGAATCAGGGCCATTCCTAAGGTTGTAGCATAGATGATTTACTGAAGCCTACTATACACAATAAAAGAGATACGGTGGCTCAGTGGCTAAGATGCTGAGCTTGTTGATCGAAAGGTTGGCAGTTCAGTGGTTCGAATCCCTAGTGAGCTCCCATTATTTGTCCCAGCTTTTGCCAACCTAGCAGTTCGAAAGCACATAAAAAATTCAAGTAGAAAAATAGGGACCACCTTTGGTGGGAAGGTCACAGCATTTCATGCACCTTTGGCATCCAGTCATGCTGGCCACCTGACCACGAAGATGTCTTCGGACAGCACTGGCTCTTCGGTTTTGAAACGGAAATAAGCACCGCCCCCTTGAGTCGGAAACGACTAGCGCATATGCGTAAGGGGAACCTTTACCTTTACTATACACAAGCTTCTAGTCAACTAATACTAAAGGTAAAAGTTTCCCTGTCCAGTTCTGTCCAATTCTAGGAAGTGGTGCTCATCTCTGTTTCTTGGCCAAGGGAGCAAGCATTATCCAAAGACACTTTCCATGGTAAAGTGGCCAGCATGACTATACACCAAAAGGTGCATGGAATACCTTTCCACTGAAGTGGTACCTATTTTATCTACTTGCCTTTGCATGCTTTCGAACAGCTAGGTGGGCAGGAGCTGGGGCGAGCAACATGAGCTCACCCCATTGAATGGCACTCAGGTCTTGAACCCAGGTTGTCAGCTTTCCAGCCTTTAACTGATGAGTCACTGCAGACCCCGAACTCAACTAATAGTCAGCACTAAATTGGAACTAAATAAGAGTTAATGGAATTCAAGGGGTGGGGCTGAAGTTGGATCCTTTATGACAAGGACTGAACTGATGACATATTTAACTCCAACCCAGTTCTGCCTGTTCTTCTGCTACATAAACTCAATCATATTCTTTATTTCCTATGTCAAAAATGGCAGGATGTATTGCCTATTTATTAGATTCCTAAGCCACTGTAATAAAGCACCACTCAGTAGCATACACAAATAGCAATAGCACTTAGACTTATATACTGCTTCACGGTGCTTTACAGCCCTCTCTAAGCAGTTTACAGAGTCAGCCTCTTGCCCCCAACAATTTGGGTCCTCATTTTACCCACCTCGGAAAGATGGAAGGCTGAGTCAACCTTGAGCCTGGTGAGACTCAAACTGCCAAATTGCAGGCAGCCGGCAGTCAGCAGAAGTAGCCTGTAGTACCGCACTCTAACCACTGTGCCACCACGGCTCTAATAATTACTAAATGTAAAGCAGCCGCAATATAATAATATATTACAAAAGTTTAAAAACTGTAACTTAAACCACATATACAGCGTTCCCCAAATCAACTAACTTTAAAAGTTAAAATCAATTAATGTTATTTTTAAAACTGAAAGAAAACCTACCAAAACTTTAAAAGCTCTCTTGGGAAGCTCTACTCTAATTGCTTCAGGAAGGAAAATGATTCAAAGCCAATCTACTTTCTTGGGAAAAATTGCCTCACCATATAGGAGCCGTATATTGAGAAATATCTCCCTCTGGCCTCAACCTCCCTAACCCCATAATACTGGGAAATGACAAGCACAGTTTCCCGATAAATTCTTATCAGGCAGGGATGATTTTTATTAAGTAGGAGCAGTTGCTCAGTATAGCAACAATTTGTGTCCGCTGCACGACCAAGACTGGCAAGTGTAATCAGAAGAAGCTAATCCAAAAAAAAAAAAAAAATGTAGATTGCTGAATTCTGGCTTGTATTTATTTATAAACAGGTTTTGCATGCTGTAGAAAAACAATATTGATCAATTGGGTTCTGTGTTAGAAATATGTCAAAGTTGGCTGAAATGAAGTTGGAACTGCTGACGCTTCTGGGAAATCAACCTTGTTTGACCAGTTGGTTGTGGTCTTCATGTAGCATTGGTAACTGGAGACGTTCTAATTCAGGAATGAACAACCTTGGCAACTTTAAGACCTGTGGACTTCAGCTCCCAGAATTCTTCAACCAGCCATGGTGGCTGGAGAATTTTGGCAGTTGAAGTCCACAATTCTTAAAGTTGGCAAGGTTGGATATCTGTGTTCTAATTGGAGATGACAGCAGTGTTCCCTTATTGTAACCATCTCCTAAACATTTCTTGAGAAAGCCATTAGTAGGTTCCAAAAAGCTTGCAATAACACCAAATGCTATGAAGATATTTTTAAGAAGAATAGAATAGAATAGACTTCAGAGGATAATAGAATAGAATAGATTTCAGAGGATAATTAGAACTGCAGAAAAAACAATGGCTAACAACCTGCCTTCCATTGAGCACCTCTATACTGCACATGTCAAAAAGAGGGCTGGGAAAATATCTACAGACCCCTCGCATCCTGGACATAAACTGTTTCAACTCCTACTTTCAAAACAACGCTATAGAGCATTGCACACCAGAACGACTAGACACAAGAACAGTTTTTCCCCGAATGCCATCACTCTGCTAAACAAATAATTCCCTCAACACTGTCAAACTATTTACTAAGTCTGCACTACTAATTTTCTCATCGTTCCCACCACCCATCTCCTTCCACTTATGACTGTATGACTGTAATTTTGTTGCTTGTATCCTTACAATTTATATTGATATTGTTTCCTGATTATTTATTTGTACCCTATGACTATCATTAGGTGTTGTACCTTATGATTCTTGAGGAACATATCTTTTCTTTTATGTAGATTGAGAGCATATGCACCAAGACAAATTCCTTGTGTGTCCAATCACACTTGGCCAATAAAAAACCCTAGTCTAGTCTAGTCTAGTCTAGTCTAGTCTAGTCTAGTCTAGTCTAGTCTAGTCTAGTCTA
>WNWU01000044.1:375330-387144 GCA_012654045.1 Ptyas mucosa | reverse complement strand
CTTCTTCTTCTTCTTCTTCTTCTTCTTCTTCTTCTTCTTCTTCTTCTCCTCCTCCTCCTCCTCCTCCTCCTCCTCCTCCTCCTCCTCCTCCTGCTTCTTCTCCCCCTTCCTCCTTTTCCTTTTCCTCTTCCTCTTCCTCTTCCTCTTCCTCTCCCTCTCCCCCCCTCCTCCTCCTTCTTTTTTTTCTTCTTCTTTTTAGCCATTGTCTATCCACTGCAGGATGAAGGCCTTTTCTGCATGTTTCCAACCCATAACGGTCCTGAGCTTTCTTTTGCCAGTTGTGCCTGCAATACTTACTGATATCATTGATCCATCTTATTTTAGGTTTCTTTCGTGGAAACTTTTGATCAAGTGGGATTCATTCTACGACCGCCTTGGTCCACCTGCCATGAGTTATTCTTGCTGTGTGACCAGCCCATTTCCATTTCAATTCTTTTACTCTCTTGATGATATTGCATGCTTTCTTTTGTTCTCTAATCTGTGTGCAGGTCTTTCTATCTTGTCTTGTAATGCTGAGCAGGTATCTTTCCATTGAGATACTCCTAGCTTTTGTATGAAGTTAGTGTCCATGTTTCACCAGCATATGTTAGAGCAGGTAGCACACACTTTTCAAAAACTTTTCTCTTCAAGAATAGGGGAAGGTTGTAGAAACACTTATATATTGAATTGAGAAGAGATTTTTTTCCCCCTGAGAATTGAGATATATGGCATTATATTCTCCCCCACACACACACACACAAAGTACTACATACAGTATTCCTATCTGCCATGATACTATTTGGAAATACCATCATTTTTTTCACCTATCCCTACCTCAAAGTAATTCCAAAAGTAATAATCAGCTTTCCTATTATCATAGTTATCTTCATATTATCACAAGAAGATGCACTGAGCCAAATTCAGCATCACATACAATACATCAGAAGAAGAAAAAAGTGAGATAAAGGGTGAGCGATATACCATCATCTCCTTATTCCATTTGGAACAGGTTGTGATAATAATGTCGAGCTAGAACAGGGATGTTAAACTCAAGGCCCAGGGGCCAGATCCAGTCTGCGGAGCAGTGGTGGGATTCAAAAATTTTTACTACCGGTTCTGTGGGCATGGCTTGGTGGGCGTGGCATGGCTTCATGGGCATGGCTTGGTGGGCGTGGCAGAGGAAAGATACTGTAAAATCTCCATTCCCTCCCCACTCCAGGGGAAGGATACTGTAAAATCCCCATTTCCTCCCGATCAGCTGGGACTCGGGAGGCAGAGAATAGATGGGGGCGGGGCCAGCCAGAGGTGGTATTTACCGGTTCTCCAAACTACTCAAAATTTCCACTAGCGGTTCTCCAGAACTGGTCAGAACCTGCTGAAACCCACCTCTGCTGCGAGGTGCTTAGATCTGGCCCATGGAGCTGCTCTGGAAATAGCAAAAGACCAGCACGTAGTGCTTCTGCCAGTGAAAGCAGAGCCCCCGAGCTCCATTTTCACTGGCAGAGGGTTGCAGGAGGCCATCGCAGCTGGAAACAGAGCTCATGAGGGCTGCGCTTGGCCTTCCTGAGTTCCCTTTTCACTGCCAGAGGGTTGCAGGAGGCCATTGCAGCCGAAAACGTAGCTCGGGAATCTGTTTTCACTGGCAGAGCACTCGGGCCATGACAGGTGCTCCCGACAAGAGTGAGGTTGAGCTGGCCATGCCCACCATGGCCACCTTCACCCCAGCCCGCCGAGGTCAAACACAACCCTGATGCGGCCCTCAATGCAATCAAGTTTGACACCCCTGAGCTAGAGACAAACCCATGATGGAAAACTGGAAACTGTGTCTCTAATGCTCTTACGTTGGTACTAACTTTACCTTGATTTTATTCCCTTTAAATGGACTCCCATTCTCATGGCAGCAGAATCACAAGAGGTTGGAGAATGAATGAAGCGCATATCTACAAGAGGCAGAACAATTAGATTAATTGGTCTGTTGAGAATCTAGATGCTTTCATTTTCTTTCCTGCTGTTCACACAAGAATTCTCTTCTGTGAAGAGTTGATTATTTTCCCAGGATCTCTTGGTTTAATGGCATCTACATGCAATGTGTCTTACAGCCCTAGATATTTGTTTGGTTCCTAATATTTAAGTTCAATTGACCATTCACTTTTTAGATGAATATGTGTATCAGGGGAAAAAAAATCCCTTCAGATTGGGCACTACTGAAAATTAGGGTCCAGTTTTTAATTTAAAGGATAGATACCTATCCAGGAAGGTGCATTCTGAATGAGTACATCATGAGAACATATGTCAAATTGAGTGGATTTGCATACAAAATACATATTTTGAGGAAAGTGGCATACATAAAAGCACTCATACAAACCATTCTATGCTTCTACCAATATTTGCAGAAATCAAATGCGACAGGCTTATGATTGAATACCCAGGCAGGTAACAAGAATGTAAGGGATTGATTTAATTCTACTTATTACATAAGGATATAGTTTTTGGGGTGGTTGTCTAATAATCGTATCAAATGCAATAACTCTTCTCCCAATTTTTAAACACATTTCATCAGAATATGATCTTTGTCTTATGCTTTCCAAAATCTATGGCTCCTCTTGCAACCACAACTAGGGGGGAAAAAATTTCTTCCATGGTTTTTCATGCTTTGCTTTATTTTCTATTATTTTGCTCCTTTGAATGATCTTCTATGTTCTCTATTCCAGTCCCATATTCACTGCAGGGGTGGGTTCTAATTTTTTTTTACTACCGGTTCTGTGGGCGTGGCTTATTTTGTGGGTGTGGCTTGATGGTCATGTGACAATTATTTAGGATTTAGCAGAGGTACTGATCTACCAGGCTTTTAACTGCTTCCAGAGCTGTACCAGTCTACCCATTTATTTTTGCAGGCACTGATCTACTCAAGTATTTTTGTAGGCACTGATCTACTCATGTATTTTTGCAGGCACTAATCTACTCAGGTATTTTTGCAGGCACTGATCTACTCATGTATTTTTGCAGGCACTGATCTACTCATGTATTTTTGCAGGCACTGGTCTACCCATTTATTTTTGCAGGCACTGGTCTACTCATGTATTTTTGCAGACACTGGTCTACTCATTTGTTTTCTTTTAACACTGATCAGCTGTAGGGCGGCCCTTTGAAGCCCTGCGGCAAGAGTTTAAACAGTTTTTTTTCCCTCTAGTCATCATCTGGGACTCAGGAGACAGCAATAGATTGGGGGTGGGGCCAAATAAAAGGTGAGAATAACATGGGGGGTGGGGGGTGCAGGGGGAGGGCAGAACCAGTTTGATGACATCATATCGTCACCGCTACCGGCTCGGGAGAACCGGACCGAACTGGGAGAAACCCAGCACTGATTCACTGTATTGTATTCGGTTATGGAGGCCTTTGCTCCTTTCTCCAACCCATTGCCATTTCTTTCCCCATTGGTTCTTTCTAGCGTGAAATAAGCAAAAGAAAGAAAGAGATGGCTTTTAGGTAGGGCGGGTGGGGAACAGAGATTCTTTAGGATATTGCTACTGAAAAATAGAAATAGAATAGAATTCTTTATTGGCCAAATGTGATTGGACACACAAGGAATTTGTCTTTGGTGCATAGGCTCTCAGTGTACATAAAATGACAAGATACATTCGTCAAGAATCATAAAGTACAACACTTAATGATAGTCATAGGATACAAATAAGCAATCGGATCATACTAGGAAACAATCAATATAAATCATAAGGATACAAGCAACAAAGTTACAGTCATGCGGACATAAGTGGGAGGAGATGGGTGACAGGAACGATGAGAAGACTAATAGTAATAGTCATGCAGATTTAGTGAATAGTTTGACAGTGTTGAGGGAATTATTTGTTTAGCAGAGTGATGGCGTTTCGGAAAAAAACTGTCCTTGTGTCTAGTTGTTCTGGTGTGAAGTGCTCTATAGAATCATTTTGAGAGTAGGAGTTGAAACATTTTATGTCCAGGATGCGAGGGGTCTGTAAATATTTTCACAGCCCCCTTTTTGACCCGTGCAGTATCCAGGTCCTCAATGGAAGGCAGGTTGGTAGCAATTGTTTTTTCTGCAGTTCTAATTATCCTCTGAAGTCTGTGTCTGTCTTGTTGGGTTGTGGAACCAAACCAGACAGATACAGAGGTGCAGATGACAGACTCCATAATTTCTCTGTAGAACTGGATCAGCAGGTACTTGGACAGTTTGAACTTCCTGAGTTGGGGCAGAAAGAACATTCTTTGTTGTGCTTTTTTGATGACATTTTTGATGCTAGGTGTCCATTTTAACTCTTGAGATATGATAGAACCTAGAAATTTGAAGGTCTCTACTGTTGATACTGTGTTGTCTAGTATTGTAAGAGGTGGTAGTTTAGGAGGTTTTCTCCTAAACCCAAGGACTTTACAAACTTACTTCTATAAAGCTTGCCTTTATGGAGGCTATGTTCACATACCTTTCCTTGGAGTCATGAGGCATTGAGTTTAACTTCAAGGAAAGTTTATGTTATCCTGCATCCATATTCGAGTCTGGAGAACTTCATTGAGATAGCTAGCAAGCATGAAACAGTTTAGTGTTGCATTAAGCATCCAGCTTTTATCATCATACTGAAGACTATGCAGTCCAAATTTCTGGATTCTACAACCTGGTGCTTTAAACACTACACTAAACTGGGTCTGTAAACCTGGACACGTCCCTGCAGTTTTCTAGGCAACATTTTCAGAAGGGATTTGCCATTGTCTGCTTTCCAGGGCTAAAAGAGAGTGACTGGCCCAAGGTCATCCAGCTGGTTTCATGCCTAAAGTGGGGCTAGAACTCACAATCTGTCCGTTTCTAGTCTGATGCTTTAACTGCTACACCAAACTGGCTCTTTTCAGTATACATAAGGTTATCCCTACTTGGGATGCGAGTCAGTTCCCAGCATTGTTTGAAGCCAGACTACCAAACGGAAACATATTCAGAGGCTTAATTCAGTTTGTTTATTATACAGTAACTGACTGATTCAAAAACAAAGCAATCCATTTGTGAATGATATACTTAAGCACAAGTCAACGTTTTAAAAAGGCATTTGGAAGTATATACATGTGTGCGCATATTAAGGAGAAAGAGAGAGAGAGAGAGAGAAAAAAAAAGAACCCAAATTGAAATTAAAAGAAAAACCAGACGATTAAGTGTAGTTTTGCAAGTCTCAGCTGCAGAAAAGAGGCATTTAGCAACTGGTGACTGAGATGTTTTCCAAATTAGGCAGCAACCAGTTCCATCAATAATTAATGATCACGGGCTTTGCTTTGAATGCACTGATGTACTGTTACTGCTACTACTGCAGTCGCATCTGGTGTGCATGTGCAAATGTGCATCTCTGCAAAACTCATCGGTTTGTTTCCGTATATCCTACTCTTCCGAAGTGCTAATGCAGAGGATTGTTTTGTTCCACCTGGCTGTCGGCAAACGTGATGTGTCCCACTTTTGCCACAGAGAGCAATTGGATGTCCCTGGGGTCCAGAACGTTCCCCTCCTCCACCACCACCACCACCTGGCCTCCCAACTGTGCACTCAGTGTTCTGACCCAGCTCCCCAAACACAAGAAACCCTCTGACGTGAACTCAAAAGAGTCCTTTATTAGGAATGCCGGCAGCCCCAGCAAATAGTTTCTCTCGCAAGCTAACAAGTCTGGCTGGCTGGAAGATGAATAGTTGTCTGCCACACCTATTCATCTCCACCTCCTGCCTTTTATTCCCAGAGCTAGGGTGGGGCTTTGCTAGGGAGGATCGGCCCATAGATTTCCACTGCTCTCCTCTCCTCTGCTGTCTGTGCATCCACGTGTCAGACACTGGACCCAGCTGTTCCTCCTCTTCCTCATCAGCCACCTCCAGACCTGGGGGCCATTGACTCTCCATCTGAGGGCTGATGGATGGCCCAGGCTCCGCCTCTGTCTCTCTCTCTCTCTCTCTGCCAGCTCCATTCCCTCTCCCCCCTCGGAGCTCCCAGGGTGCCCTGATGCTGACCCTGACTCCCACGCCTTCTCTGCTCCTCCTGTGATTTGGCTGCTGGGGGGGGGGGGCAGTGGCTGACAGACTTTTCTTCCATTACTTTTGCCTAGTGCTGTCTTTGTCTGCATCCTTCTAATTGGTCTGCAATTCCTTCTCACAAGAAGCAGGAATACCAGCAAATACCACTTGGGTGTTTACTAGTGGTGGGTTGCCCCCGGTTCAGACAGGTTCTATAGAACCGGTAGTAAAACTGATGGGAGGCTCTGCCCACTGACCCCAATGTCATCAGGGAGCTTCTGCGCAGAAGAGTGCATGTGTGGCCCCGTTGCAAACCAGTAGTAAAGGTAAGTAGAAACCAAGCCTGGTGTTTTCCATTGTACTTTACCTTAGTTGGGTTGTTTTAGTGCCCTGCCAGGCTTCAAAACCTGGAACTGGGAAAAGTTGGTGAACATATGCAGAGCAAACAGCAAGAGAAAGAGGATGGCAGAGGTTTTTTCCTCCCACTGAATAACTAGTTTGCACACGTGGAAATGTCATAATATGATGGATATTTTCTTGGCATCATCTAATTAAAAAAGAAAGTTCGGTACTAATGTCTTTTCTGAATATTTTGAAGTGATCGGTGCAAATTAACTGCTCCATTCCTTACTTTTGCATACAAAAATACACATTCTAGCTTCTCTCTCCCCACCATCATAAAAGTATGCTTCTCAAATGGTCATCTAAGTAGAGCAGAAGACAAACGATAAAACTATGCCTAGAGGAGATCAGCTGCTATCTGGAAAGAAGATCCGAATGCTAAGCGGGTTCCACTCTCTAAAGCACCCTTACCAAGCAGAACAATTAGCTTGATCCAACCTACCTGTAGAGTACTAAAGTTAAAGATTACTTAGAATCCCAACTGCCCTAAAGTGGTAGTTCTTATGAAGATACAAAGCTCTGTTGCCTGAACACAACCAGTGAAGAAGGCAAGGGGAAGAAACTAGCTAATATCATCAAACTCCCATACTACCACCTCTTACAATACTAGACAACACAGTATCAACAGTAGAGACCTTCAAATTTGTAGGTTCTACCATATCTCAAGACCTAAAATGGACACCCAACATCAAAAACGTCATCAAAAAAGCACAACAAAGAATGTTCTTTCTGCACCAACTCAGGAAGCTCAAACTGCCCAAGGAGCTGCTGATCCAGTTCTACAGAGGAATTATGGAGTCTGTCATCTGCACCTCTATAACTGTCTGGTTTGGCTCTGCAACCCAACAAGACAGACACAGACTTCAGAGGATAATTAGAACTGCAGAAAAAACAATGGCTACCAACCTGCCTTCCATTGAGGACTTCTATGCTGCACGAGTCAAAAAGAGGGCTGTGTAAATATTTACAGACCCCTCAGATCCTGGACATAAACTGTTTCAACTCCTATTCTCAAAATGACGCTATAGAGCACTGCACACCAGAACAACTAGACACAAGAACAGTATTTTCCCAAATGTCATCCCTCTGCTAAACAAATAATTCCCTCAACACTGTCAAACTATTCACTAAAACTGCATTACAATTACTATTAGTCTTCTCATCATTCCTACAATCCATCTCCTCCCACTTATGACTGTATGACTGTAACTTTGTTGCTGGTATCCTTAAGATTTATATTGACTGTTTCCCTATGACTATCATTAAGTGTTGTACCTTATGATTCTTGACGAATGTATCTTTCCTTTTATGTACACTGAGAGCCTATGCACCAAGACCAATTCCTTGTGTGTCCAATCAATTGGCCAATAAAGAATTCTATTCTATTCTATTCTGAACTGGCCAAGTACAAAGACAAAGTTTGCAGTATATTTCCCATTTGGAAAACAAAACAAAACACAAGAACTTGCCAAAGGACTATGAGGTTATGTAGATTTGCTAATGAAGGTCTTCTGGGTGCTATTCATTGGCTGGGAAGCCAGACATCTCCTGCTGAGTGAGACAGATTGATTTGAGCTGGTATTGTTGCTAAACTTCTCTCCCACTGTCCCTTTTGTTTTTTATTTTCTGGGGAGGTTTTTTTTTTTGTCTTTCTGGGGTTGATTGAAGTTGGAGACATTGAGATTGTTGTCGCTAGTATAGCTACCATGCTATGCCTTTTTCTATCACTACAACTTCCCTAACATCTTGTTGTGAGAAAGGGGCATTAAAATACAAATTGTAAAGACATTTCTTTGGAAATGCAAACTGTACTGCAGAAAAATCTGCAAATGATGGCCTTTGGCTTGCGGGAGCAACCCACTGCTACATAACTTCGCAGGATGTAACTATTGTAGGCTTATAAAACAATTCAGGCCACACATTTTTCCTCTCCATTCTTTATAAGGAAAATGGGGTGGGGGGAGGGGAAGCAAAATTTAATATCCGTGTTCTTGACTATAAATGGGTGTGAAGCAGCGGTGAAGTCCAGCAGGTTCTCTGACAGA
Source organism: Ptyas mucosa (assembly GCA_012654045.1). Classification (NCBI taxonomy): domain Eukaryota; kingdom Metazoa; phylum Chordata; class Lepidosauria; order Squamata; family Colubridae; genus Ptyas; species Ptyas mucosa. The sequence goes on along the minus strand of WNWU01000044.1, from coordinate 378,712 downwards.
TCCTGGAGAACTGGTAGCGGAAATTTTGAGCAGTTTGGAGAACTGGTAGAGGAAATTTTGAGCAGTTCAGAGAACTGATAGTGGAAATGTTGAGTAGTTCAGAGAACTGGCAAATACCACCTCTGGCTGGTCCCAGAGTGGGGCAGGAAAGGAGATTTTGCAATATCCTTCCCCCAGGTGTCGGGAGGGAATGAATGGGGACTTTGCAGTATCCTTCCCCTGCCATGCCCATCAAGCCACGCCCATCAAGCCACACCATGCCTACCAAGCCACGCCCACAGAACCAGTAGTAAAAAAAAAAATTGGATTTCACCACTGGTGTGAAGCCTGGGGTAAAGAGAATAATCTGACCGGGTTTATCTAGTATGCTAGAACACAAGGTGGTTGTTTCCTTCTTTATGGCTTCACTTCCCCCCTCCCCTCCTCTATTTATGCCATGATTTAGCTAACCTATTGTATGAATCTTAGCAGATTGTGTGATTCCCTCTTCCGATTGGCGCCTTAGTTAGCTTTTGGCTTCCCCAGAGTTTTGAGAAAAACAAAACAGATTTGGGGTCATGGAAAAGTAGCCAGGCAGGCAATTGGGCCTGTTCCATTTGCAATTTTTGCTGCTCCCACTATGTCTATATATATCTTGGCTTACGTAGGTAGAACCTGGCTAGAAAGAAATGCACATAGAACCTACGAAAAAGAAAGAAAAAGAAACATTGCACCTTTACAGGGAGGATACATGAGATGAGGGTGTGGCTCACTGACGAAGCCTTATAAGGCAGAAATGGATCTATCTGAGTCTTCCAAAGAACAACACAGAGTTAGCTGTCTGCTAGCAAGAAAAAAGCCCAGAAACTTGTGGATGAGATTTCACAGAACCAGGGCTGCATAACATCCAAGTTCTCTGACGCTTTCAGCCACCAAAACCTAGCAGGTGAGTTTAGGCCACTCATTTTTATTTCAGACCAATCCTTGGTTTGTTCTGGGAAAAAATAAGTGTTGTGGCCCACCAGTGGCCAGCAGAACTGGCAGCTGATTTGGACAATGAGGAGGTTGGGGAGGAACATGGGCCAGTCCTGGAGTCTGGGGAAAGCTCAGATGAGGGGTCTGAGTCCAAGGCAGAGAGGGAGCCAAGGGCGTCTGGTAGTTCTTTGCTGCCTCCGGAACCTCCCGAGTCTGACATCAGTGAGGCAGACGAACAGCGGGAGCCTGTCTCCATTGTGGACATGCATAGAGCTGCCAGAAAACAAGAACAATTAAGAAAACAGGATCGACTTGGGAGTAAGGCTTGGAGATGATTGGCTCTTCCCATAAGGCATAAAAGAGAAGCGAATGGGACATGAGCTTTTGCAGAAAACAATTAGTTCATCTGTTCGGTAAAAGCTGTGGAAACATTCTGTTTGACTCTGTGCTAAGTTTGGCCTTGTCCTGTGTGTGGTAATTAGTTCTCTGTTAGCATTCCAAGGGAAATAAGGTGGGTGTTTGTAAACACTCCCCTGAAAGACTGTTTGAGAAGCCTTTCAGACTGGGTATGGCAATAATTCACAGCTGTATGAATAAAAGAGGTTTGTCGGAACTAAGATTGTGCTGTATACTTTCTAAGGAAGCTACGTCGGAACAATAAGTACAGGAAAGGAATACAGTCTATAGCATTTTTATATCCTGAAGGAAAGAAATCCTGATTTCAGTGGTTATTTGGGGGGAAAAATGGGTTTCAGATATCCTGCAATCCTAGGATCTCAAAGTATAATAAGGATTAGCAGTTTTCCCTTGATCATCTCATGTTTCTTCTATCCCTTCTGCTGCTGGATGGTACAAAAAGAATATTTTTAGGGAACAAATATTATAAAAGAAAAAAGGAACATATTAAAGAAAAGGTAGAGCAGGGGAATAAAGAAAAAAGAAAAAAAGCTGCTCATCTCCTTAAAGTGTGCGAAGTAGCAATTAATTATAATTAAGGTTTGCAAAGTGTTTTGATGTATTCTGAGGGACAGCAAAAAGAGAAACATGTCTGCCGTCTGTGATCTCAAGAAAGATAAAGCTTTGGTTATAAAAGCTACCCACGTCATTATCCTCTTATGATATGCTGGCTAAGTGGCACGATATGCAGATGATGGCCTTGTTAAAATACCAGATTAGGGGTTTTCAAAATGTAATCGTTTACCACTAATCTGATTCTACCGTAGGCCAAAAGGAAATTGGAACACTTCCTGTTCCTGGCAGCTCCGATAAGTCTAGAAACAGTGATGCATTTGTGTTTCAGCCTAGTCACAAGGGCAATTAAAAAAAAAAAACCTGTGTGTTGCAGGGGTGGGTTCTACTTACCTTTACTACCGGTTTACAATGGGATTGTGTGCATGTGCTCGCTTCACTTGCGCACGTGCCTTGCTTCTGCGCATGCGCAGATCGCTGATGACGACATCCAGGGCAGTGGGCAGGGCCTTCCACCGGTTTTACTACCGGTTCATGCGAATCGGTCCAAACCGGGGGAAACTCACCACTGGTGTGTAGTGAACCTACAAGGCCATAAACAACCATCTGAACTCAGGTTTGGTTGTCTGCTGTTTGGTTAGTGCTTTCTGATGACTTTGAAAGATGTTGATTGGCTACATGTTCACAGTTTATTCCAGTATTCTAATTCCTAAGTTGGTATCACACTCTGAGCCTCGGACCCATCCCATAAACTGGGTTGTTCCAACCATACCCTAAAATGGGATTGGCTAGTTTCTATGTCCATGTGAACATACCTGTAGTTATCCACTTTAAAATGCCTTGGTAAGGCCACACCTAGAATACTGCATTCAGTTTTGGTCGCCATGATGAAAAAAAAGATGTTGAGACTCTAGAAAGTGTGGAGAAAAGAGCAACAAAGATGATTAGGGGACTGGAGGCTAAAACATATGAAGAACGGTTGCAGGAACTGGGTATGTCTAGTTTAATGAAAAGGATGACTAGGGGAGACATGATAGCAGTCTTCAGGGGCTGCCACAAAGAAGTCAAGCTATTCTCCAAAGCACCTGAGGGCAGGACAAGAAGCAATGGGTGGAAACTAATCAAGGAGAGAAGCAACCTAGAACTAAGGAGAAATGTCCTGACAAAGATAGAACAATTGATCAGTGGAACAACTGCCTCCAGAAGTTGTGAAGGCTCCAACACTGGAAGTTTTTAAGAAGAGATTGGACAACCATTTGCCTGAAATGGTATAGGGCTGACCAGGGGGTTGGATTAGAAGAACTCCAATGTCCCTTCCAACTCAACTCAACTCAACTCAACTCTTCTCTTCTCTTCTCTTCTCTTCTCTTCTCTTCTCTTCTCTTCTCTTCTCTTCTCTTCTCTTCTCTTCTCTTCCCTTCCCTTCCCTTCCCTTCCCTTCCCTTCCCTTCCCTTCCCT
>WNWU01000044.1:350253-369148 GCA_012654045.1 Ptyas mucosa | reverse complement strand
TTTCTTTCTTTCTTTCTTTCTTTCTTTCTTTCTTTCTTTCTTTCTTTCTTTCTTTCTTTCTTTCTTTCTTTCTGAGTTTCAAGATCATCATATTCCAGCACATTCCAGAACTCCATATTCCAGACCTTAACCCAATTGAAAATCTATGGAGCTGACTAAAGAAACTTGTTAGTTAGAAGCGACCCAGCAATAAAACCCAGTTAATAGAAGCAATCCTTCAATCTTGGTTTTACATTATAACTGCTGCAGAACTAAAAAAGACTTGGTTCACTCCATGGGAAGACAATGTAAGGCCATAATTCATGCTAAAGGTTACCCAACTAAGTATTAACTGACATGATAATGTTTGTATATCTTGTTTTTTCTATGGTGACAATTTTTCTCTACCTCATTTTTTTCTACGTGTTTCACTTTTCTTCTTTATACTGTAACTGCTATTCTAATAGCAAATCCTTCATTAAAGTTATTACATTACATTCTTGATTAAATTATCTTTCCATTGATATATAATTTTAGGATACTACTCCAAAAAAAAGTGGTGTTATTAGCTAGTTTTAGAAAATACACTTTTTCCCCAAAAGGTTTCCACAATTTTGGCCACTACTGTACAATCACAATTGATCCCAAAATTTTCATTGCTAAGCAAGACAGTTTGTTAAGTGAGTTTTGGCCCATCTTACAACCTTTCTTGTGCCACGGTTGTTAAGTGAATCACTGCAGTTGTTAAGTGAGTAACATGGCTGTTAAGAGAATCTGGCTTCCCCATTGACTTGGCGGAAGTTCACAAAATGAACCCAGGATGCTGCAACCATCATAAATATATCCCAGTTGCCAAGCATCCAAATTTTGGTCATGTGACCACGGGGATGCTCCAATGGTCATAAGTGTGAAAATCAGCCCTAAGTCACTTTTTCCCAGTGCCGTAACTTTGAACGGTCACTAAATGAATGCTTGTAACTCGACGGCTGCCAGTATATTAGAACCAATATTCTTAACCTATTTTATCATGTAGCCTCCTAATTCTCATTCTCGAGAGAAGTCAACAACGCACATCTGGATCCTATGGCAAATCTGAGACCTCTGTTCTTTGCCATCTCACGGTGGTCATGCTTTTAATTAATCTCCTCGGGATTCTCTTAAATGACATCTGATTTGATAGCCTTATTAACCTCATCTTCCTGGTGGGCTGACATAGCATCTTCCATACACAAAGATAATGAGAATTATCACCAAAGCTGTAGCAGGAGGATAGCAAGGAGGATTGAGTTATATCAAGTTCTTGCTTTATTCAGCTCATTTATTATCTTCAATGGAATAAATTTAGTCAGCTGGATAAGTATACTTTTTTTTAGAACAGCGACTTAATGCTTGCATCCTTTTATGGAATTCTTCGGCATGGTATAAAATGAAATTGTCTAAACTGGCACACGATGGAACAGATCAGCAGCTGCTGTCCAGTGGTGTAGCGGATTTTTTAGTATGTTCTTCTTCATTTTATGACAAACATTTTTTATGTGTTTGTCCTTACCTTCTCAGAGGATCATAAACAAACAAGCAAAACAGTGTCCAGATATGATAAGCAAGCAATGCTCCAAATCAAACAAATGAAATTTATGTATAAAAGGGGAAAAATTATTTTTATTTTATTTTTATTTTTATTTGATTTATATGCTGTCCTTCTCCGGAGACTCAGGGCGGCTTACAGTGCGTTAAGCAATAGCCTTCATACTTTTGTATATTTATACAAAGTCAGCTTATTGCCCCCACAATCTGGGTCCTCAAAATAAAGCTTATGTTGAAATAAATGCTTATAAATGTATTTGGGAGAGATAAATAAATAAATAGGAATTTGGGAGAGATAAATAGGAATTTGGGAGAGGTAAATAAAGAAATAGGTGAATAAATAGTGGAGAAAGGACAAGTTGATGGAACATAGTTGTGGGACATAGTTGTGGGACAGGGTAAGTGTTTACCAACCCCATAGCTCACGTCACTTACTAGGCTAAATCCAGATTGACCAAACATGATCTGGCATTCATATAAGAGGCTAAACACAAAAACATTTGTGATGATCTGATTCACAAACAAGATGTTGACCCACAAGATATCCTAATCTATTTTAGCTAAGTCTCTCATTGACTTAGGTCAGTTGGGTGAGCCCAACTAAAGAATACCTTGTGGTCATCAATATCCAGAAGAAAACCCACATTAAAAATTATTCATTGGTTAAATTTGTATGCCACCTATAATGTGGAGTTGAAACTAGAGACACTTTTACTGGGGATATTGAATAAAACCTACAGTAAAGAAATTAGATATTTGATTTTGCATATAATTACAACGGCAAGGATAGTCTACGCACAGTCCTGAAATAGTGAAAAAACTCCAACAGAGGAAGAAACAATTAGAAAAATTCTGGACTGTGCGGAGATGGATCAATTAACGAAAGAAATAAAAGAAAAAGAAGATACAGAATATTATCAAGTATGGAATAAGTGGTATGATTGGCTAAAGACTAGGGAAGGTAAAAGAGAATAAATGATGTGATAAATATGTAAAGTATTGTAAATGAATAAAACGACCACGTTTCCCTGAAAATAAGACCCTGTCTTATATTTTTTTGAACCCCAAAATAAGTGCTTGGCCTTATTTTCAGGGAGATCTTATTATTTTGGTGTGCATGGAGTAAGATGGGGCTCCTCTTGCCGTCTTACCTGATTTCCAGCTCTGTGTTTAAATATTTTTGGGGAGGACTTATTTTCAGGGGGGAAGGCTTATTTTAACACATGTGCTCAAAAGTCCAATTATCAGGGGATGTCTTATTTTCAGGGTAGAAATAAAGATATAAAGGGACGATAAAGGTAAAGACAATAAAGAATGAGAAAAATGGGGAATGTAAAAACAAATTTGAATGCCACCTGTCTCTCTGCCAAGTGGATGGCCCAATAACATAAACGTAATAACGAAGAAATAACAAAAGAAAATGAACTGTTCAACCCGACTCTTTGGTTTAGAGATAGGCTGTCTGGAATTATGAATAAATATTTTGTTAGCATATCTCAAACAGTTAGACAAATTTGGTTTTACTCATCATGAATTATGTTTCCTACAAATCCCTCATATTTGAAAAACCTTTTTAACAGAATAATTTTATGTTTGTATTTTCGGCAATGCATTTAAACGGGAGGAAAAAAGGAGAAATGTAGTCGTTATGCATACCGTATTTGTCATGACAAAGTGTGTGTAACACGTATTAAATAATGCAACTAAGGTTGCTATCCTGGGACTCTCCGTTGAAACAGACCTGCACAAGATCATGTCATATTTAAAAGGATTAAGAGTATAAACCTATGTTTGTTTCTTTTGGTGCCTTCAGTTTCAGTTTATTTAATTTGTATACCGCCCTCCTCCCAAAGGACTCAGGGCGGTGAATGGCCATAAATAAAACATACAAGTATAACATTTAAAACCCAATTAAAATCCAATTAAATAAATTTGGCCGTAAAAATATTAAAACCCCAATAATTTAAAACAAATTAAAATTTATAACATTTTTTAAAAAGGGGAATCAGGCCAGGCCTTCCTGGCGAAATAAAAGGGTCTTAAGAGCACGGCGGAAGGTGCGTAGGTCCGGGATCCTCCGAATCTCCGGGGGGAGCTCATTCCAGATAGTAGGTGCCCCCACAGAGAAGGCTCTCCCCCTGGGGGCCGCCAGTCGACATTGTTTGGCCGACGGCACCCGGAGGAGGCCCTCTCTATGCGAGCGTACCGGCCGGTGCCTTTGAGTCAGTCTTGTTTCCTGGCAGCTGCCTCTGCAAGTTTTAACATTTTGAAAGTGGTTTGCCATTGCCTCTTTCCTAGGGCTGAGAGCAACACGGCTGGTCCAAGGTTCCCCCAGTGGCTTTGTGCAGGGGTGGGATTGAAAAAAAACATCAGCAATCGGTTCGCTGCCCGGTTGCTGGGTGGGCATGGCCATGGGGGTGAGGCCTACCCAGCCTTCTGCACCATGGTGTGTGTGTGGGGGGGGGGCGTTTTCACCCTCCCCAGGCTCCGGAGTATTTCCTTGAGCCACCAGGAGGGAGAAAATGACCTCCCCCGGGGCACCGGAGGCCCTCCAGAGGCCAGAAATGGGCCCATTTCCGAACTTCCGGTACTTCCGGTAGGCCTGTTTTTCACCCTCCCCAGGCTCCAGACGCTTTCCTCGAGCCTCCAGGAGGGCGAAAACGGTCTCCCCTGAGTTCTGGAGGCCCTCTGGAGACCAGAAACGGGCCCATTTCCGGACTTCTGTTAGGCCTGTTTTTCACCCTCCCAGAGCCTCCATGCATGCCCTGCACTTACCTGGCATCCAAAACAGGCCGCATGGAGACTCCTGGGAGGGGCAGGGCATGTTGGGCGGGGTCAGCCAGTCCTTGGAACAACCGGTTTGGCAAACCAGATTAAAATGAACATCTGGTTCACCCGAACCAGTCAGAACCGGCTGAATCCCACCCCTGGCTTTGTGCCTACAGTAGGACTAGAACTCACAGACGCCCGATTTCTAGTCTGATGCCTAAAACCACTACGCTAAACCGGCTCTTGTAGTACAAACCTATACATATGTTTAATTAAAAGTAAGATCAACTGAGTTTTGTGGCGCTTACTGCAAGGCAGGGGAATACAGAATTGCATCGGAGCAGATTGTCTGGACTGAGTAAGAAGTATATTCTATACACACGCACAAGCAAACAAACAAACAAACATATATGCATAGACACATGAATATATGCATAAATACCTACACCGCCTCTGAGCAGCCTCCAATTCAGCAGGTGGCATATTGGCTCAGGTTGATTTCATGCCTCATTTTCATAACATGTCTAATTACACCAGCTTCACTGGGGACACTTTGATAGACTCATCACATGAGCATGGTTAATTTGTTCTCAGACAATAATTTCAACCCACCCACCCCCCTCTTCTCATTCTAAGGTAAGTATTCCCCCTTTTTAATGCTTCATTCAGCACATTATAGCATCGGCATGCACCACTACAACCATCGCCATCTCTTGGGATGGGTAAGCATGGTTGTTTCTCAGTTCTTACAACTTTGCCTTCTCCTCCTTCTTCTTTGCCCGTCGGATGAAGCTGCATCCTTCACTAGGATCAAGAGCGTCTGCTAGTTCTCCCTTGAGACCATCCCAGTGAAATAAATAAATGTCTGTTTCTAAAGAACGGGGATTTTGGAAACTTCAGAGAGGCTGCGGAAAGTTTCCTGTTGGTTTTGCCAGCGAAGGAAAATAAAAAGGCAGGAGGAGCATTAAAAGCATTGTATTAATTCACCGCTGGCTCGTTCTGCATTAGAAACTTGGCAGGGATCCTGGAACGTATCTCAAAAGAGTTCGGAAGCATGTAGGTTCCATGGAGAAATAAGTGAGCAGTTCAAACTCCTGTGGTAAGTCGGGTTTTTTTTCCCCCAGTACTCTTATGCTGAAGAAAGGAAAGAAATCATTGCTACAGGAGATTTCCTGTAGAATCATTGCTACTTAGATTTCCTAAAGGTAAAGGTTCCCCTCGCGCATACGTGCTAGTCGTTCCCGACTCTAGGGGGCAGTGCTCATTGCCGTTTCAAAGCCGAAGAGCCAGCACTATCCGAAGACGTCTCCATGATCATGTGGCCGTCATGACTCAATGCCAAAGGCGCATGGAACGCTGTTACCTTCTCATCAAAGGTGTTCCCTATTTTTCTACTTGCATTTTTACATGCTTTCGAACTGCTAGGTTGGCAGAAGCTGGGACAAGTAATGGGAGCTCACTTCCTCACGCGATGCTAGGGATTTGAACCGCTGAACTCCCGACCTTTCGATTGACAAGCTCAGCATCTTAGCCACTGAGCCACCGCATCCCTTAGGTTTCCTACAAATGCTTTAATTTTGTATAAGTGTCCATGTATGTACACTATGTGTACGAGCCTCTGCTAATTGTCAGAAATGTGAAATCAAACTCAACCAATGGCCAAGTGAGATTCTTTTTTTTTTGTATTTTAATGCATTCCTCTTCTTAATGATTCCCAGATGTGAACTTTATTAAATGCTTCCTAGCGATAGAGAATAATTTATTTACCCCACCTTTCTCTACGAAAAGCATTCACTTACCTTTATGGGTCTATGGCAATTTACTGCAAATTTCCAACTTGGCACAGCTAAGTCACCATGGCCAACTCGCCATAGGCAACTTGCCATGGCCAGCTCACCATGGGACAACTAACTCTTGTGGAGTAAGAGTCACACTGATATCAAATAAATGGTGGAATAGAATCATTGATGAAAGGATGCAAAAGGAGGTACAAAAATGAAATGTGAATGACAAAAATTAAAACCAATTTTTATTTATTTTAAATAATTAAATTGAATTATTAAATTGTCCCGCTGTGTGTTGGCCAGGGCAAGTTGTCCTACAGAGGGTTAGCCATGGTGAGTTGGCCGTGGTGAGTTGGCCGTGGCGAGTTGGCCATGATGAGTTGACCATGGTGAGTTGGCCGTGGTGAGTTGGCTATGGTGAGTTGGCCATGGCAACTTGGCCATGGTGAATTGGACGTGGTGAGTTGGTCACAATGAGTTGGCCATGGTGAGTTGGCTATGGTGAGTTGGCCGTGGCAAGTTGACCATGGTGAGTTGGCTGTGGCGAGTTGTCCCATTCCATGCCTTTACAATAGTGTTGGGCAGTTCATGCTAAGAAATTGGTCTTTAGAAGACTGTGGCTGCTTTATACGCTGGTGATTACATGCTTCCTGATTTTACAACATGTATGAAGATTAGAAGCTGAAGAAATGGATGAAGTGATTCCATTTTAAGACGTGAAGTCATGCAAAAATGTTATGTGGAGTGTTTTAATCTGCAGTGCAAGATTAAATAATGTGAATAATCTCTTGATGTGGTGTTCATTCGGCAATAGCCATCTGCACACGAATAAATGTGAGGATAGCATTAATTTCATCATAAATTCGTACAGGATATCACTGGTTGCATCATCCAGGTTATGCAGATTAATCGATCCCCAGTGCTATGTGAGTTACAGAATGCAAATTATAGAAATTCTACTGAGTCTGAATAGAAATGATAATTGTGTGAATACTAAGCATGGTGGCACAGTGGTTAGAGTGTGGTACTGTCAGAGTATATCCATAGACTGGAATAGATCAGCCAATGAGGCTTATTTGGAAATAGAAATTTAAGGAATTTCTGGGTGTGGTTTAAGGAATTGAGTCTGTGCAGAAGCTCTGAAACAGAAACTAAACAAGTCTAGACTTGCTTGCCTGTTTTGTGCTCAGATCTAAAACGAAACTAGCCTGCGCCTGTCTGCTCTGCTAAAATGAAACTAACTGTTCTCTCCTGCCTTGTGTGAACTTGTCTGCTGATCTAAGCTGAAATGAAACTGTTCTCTGCTGTCGGTATTGTATATATATTCTTGTCAATGGTGGGATTCAAATTTTTTTACTACGAGTTCTGTGGGCATGGCTTGGTGGGTGTGGCTAGGGAAGGATACTGTAAAATCTCCATTCCCTCCCCACTCCAGGGGAAGGTTACTGCAAAATCCCCATTTCCTCCTGATTAGCTGGGACTCAGGAGGCAGAGAATAGATGGGGGCAGGGCCAGTCAGAGGTGGTATTTACCGGTTCTCCAAACTACTCAAAATTTCCGCTACCAGTTCTGCAGAACTGGTCAGAACCTGCTGAATACCACCTCTGATTCTTGTATATAAAGAAATTTCTTATTTAAATGAATCCTGCTGAATCAGTTTATCTGTGTGTGTTTCTGGATTTGATTTTTGCAAGAAACTCTGATAAGTACTGCAGGCTGATCACCGGCTGCCAGCAGTTTAGCAGATCAAATCTCACCAGGCTCAGCCTTCCATCTTTCCGAGGTCAGTAAAATGAGGACCCAGATTGTTGGGGGCAAGAGTCCGATTCTGTAAACCGCTTACGGAGTACTGTAAACCACTGTAAAGCGGTATATAAGTCTAAGTGCTATTTCTATTTCTTGAAAACTCAAACTGAACCCTGTTCAGAAATCATCTCTGAGTTAGATAAAAGAGACAAAGTGCACATGATAAATCTGAGCCTAACATTTTCATTTTCGACATCTTTCCTTCAATCCTAAATATAACACTATGGTGCATATAGTCCAGAATTAAACCTCCAACACTGGTGGCTTTTAAGAAGGGATTGGACAACCATTTTTCAGAAATGATGTAGGTATAATGCTTGAGTAGGGGTAAAAGACCTCCAAGGCTTCTTCTAACTCCTTTATTCTGGTGTTCTGATTCTTTAGTTCACAGTGTGCAAGTGGAAGATTAACATATGTGGCATGTAAGTTGCATGGCTCAAGAACTAGAACCAGAAGATGATATATATGAATGGGGAGTGTGAAATTCACAGAAAGCAACCTTCCATTGCAGTCTTTAAGTGGTAGAGGATCTGCTGACCCAATTACAATTATATCTCAAATAATTCCCTAGTGGAACTAACGTTCCATTAAAGATAGTTTCCTTGCCATCTTTTTATTGGTATCTCAATGTGTTTTGGAAAATGGAGGCTGTTGCCATCTCAATGATGTTCGCTTTTCTCCACTGAATTGCAATTACTGGATTTAATCAGATCATTATTCCACCCAGTATTTGGGTCTTGACAGTTAAGCTGTGGAAAATAATTGAATTGGCTTTACCTCAACGCGAAGCCTCTCTCCTTCTCTCCCTCTCTCTCTCTCTCTCCATCTCTCTCTCTCTCTCTCTTTCCCTCCCTCCCTCCCACTGTGTGTGTGTGTGTTTTAAAGAATTATGAAGCTATTGAAGATTTGGGGGAGGTGAGTGAGTGATTAATTGACCGATTCAATTCTAGTTTCTTGACTCTGATCTCTTTTTCTCATCATCATAAAATCAGAGGTCAAGAGACAAATTCTCAGTACCCAGCTGCCCATTTCCCAAAGCTCTTGCTTTTAGTGCTGTGCCAAGACTAAGCCTAGTTTTATTGTTGTTTTTGTTGTTGTTATTCCCAAATTGGTGGTAACACATGGTTGGCTTTGCCACTATAGATATGTAGTGAATGCCAGCGTAACCTGGATATCAAGGCAATGGTTGCAAGGCCTGGGGCCCTGAAAATGAGAAATTGCTTCAATTGCTCTCACTCTTTGTTTTAGTACCAGATTCTGGCCACGGTTCTTAATCTTTACCCAAGAATGCTATGTGCTGATGGCTGGATGACTCTACAGAATAACAAAGTCGGAAGGGCCTTGGAAATCTTCTAGACCAAACCCCTCCTCAAACAGGAGACCCTACACCAGTGTTGGCAAATCTTTTCAGCACCAAGTGCCGAAATAGGAATGCGCGTGAAGGGGGGGGAGTGCCGAAAATTAGAAGAGCAGCTCCTTGGCGCACATGCGCAGGAGCACTGGAAACCAGAAGAGCAGTTCCCCGGTGCGTATGCTCGCACCGGGAAGCTGAGCTTCCAGTTTTCAGTGTGTGCATGTGTGCCGGTTACCTGGTCTTCTGATTTGTAACACACGTACGCGTGCAAAGACCAGCTGGCTATCGTGCTTGTGCATGCCGGAAACCAGAAGCTCAGGTTCCTGGCGTGTACATGCATGCCAGGGAGCTGCTCTTCTAGTTCCCAGCATTCCTGCACATGCGAAGACCAACCAGCGCGCATGTGCATGCCGGAACCCGGAAGAGCAACAGGCGATGGCTGGCGTGACTGGAGAGATGGCTCTGTGTGCCACTTCCGGCACATGTGCCATAGGTTTGCCATCACAGCCCTATACCATTCCTAATAAATGGCTCTCTAGTCTCAAAAACTTCCAATGATGGAGCATCCACAACCTCTGGAGGCAAGCTGTTCCACTAATTAATTGTTCTTATATCAGGAAATTTCTCTTTAGTTCTAGGTTGGATCTCTTTTTGATAAGTTTCCATTTGTGACTTCTTGTCCTGTCCTCAGGGGCTTTGGAGAATAGGTTGACCCAGTGGTGAAATCCAATTTTTTTTTACTACCGGTTCTGTGGGCGTGGCTTGGTGGGCGTGGCTTGGTGGGCGTGGCAGGGGAAGGATACTGCAAAATCTCCACTCCCACCCCACCTCAGGGGAAGGATATTGCAAAATCCCCATTCTCTTCCCACTCCTGGGGCCAGCCAGAGGTGGTATTTGCCGGTCTCCAAACTACTCAAAATTTCTGCTACTGGTTCTCCAGAACCTGTCAGAACCTGCTGGTTTTCACCCCTGGGTTGACCCCCTCTCCTCTGTGACAGCCCCTCAAGTACTGGAAGATTGCTATCATGTTTCTCCTAGTCCCTTGTCTTTGTTACACTAGATTTACCCACTTCGCACAACTGTTCGTCATATGCTTTAGCCTCCTAAGTCAACTTTATTGCTCTTTTTCTAGTGTATTCTTTTTTGTATCGTGGTGACCAAAACTGGACACAACATTCCAATTGTGCATTATAAAACAATATTACCACTTTCTTTCTTTCCTTTCTTTCTTTATTACATTTATATACCGCCCTACTCCTGAAGGACTCAGGGCGGTGAACAGGCACAGAATAAAATACATAGATACAAAAGTTAGAAGCATAAATAAAACCAGATTAAATAATTTAGCCCAAGACAATTAAAAATCCCAATAATTTAAAACAGATTAAAAATTTCAATTTAAAAGAATTTAAAAGAAAAGGGGAAAAGGTTAGGCCAGACCGGCTTGCTGGAATAGGAGAGTCTTAAGAGCACAGCGGAAAGTGCACAGATCCGGGATCCTCCGTATCTCCGGGGGAAGCTCGTTCCAGATAGTGGGTGCCCCCACAGAGAAGGCCCTCCCCCTGGGGGCCACCAGTCGACACTGTTTGGATGATGGCACCCGGAGGAGCCCCTCTCTATGAGAACTTACCAGCTGGTGGGAGGCTGTTTGTGGTAGTAGGCGATCCCGTAAATAACCAGGTCCTAAGCCATGGAGCGCTCTAAAGATGGTAACCAAAACCTTGAAACGCACCCAGAAGACCACCAGGAGCCAGTGCAGCTCGTGCAGGAGAGGTGTCACACGGGAGCACCATGTCGCTCCCATAACCACCCGCGCGTCCGCATTTTGCGCCAGTTGGAACCTCCGGGTGCTCCTCAAGGGGAGCCCCATATAGAGAGTGTTACAGTAGTCCAGTAGTCATATGACCTTGATACTATCCATCTGCTGCTGCAGTCTAGGATGGAAGTCAGCTTAGAAACAAGTAGCTAACTCTTCTTTTCAAGTTCCCATTTTACCAGGTATGGAATAATAATTATATTTCACATTAAACGGACAACTGGGGCAAATAAACAGAAAATGAACTCTTGCTCTTTTCAAGATCTCTATAGTTTTCCATAGCAACACTTTTAAAGGTTTTTCTTTTTTTTTTAAATTGCAGTAGGTGAGAAAATAACAGCTGCCAGTCTTCTTGGTGCACATAAATGAAATGTTAAACCAGGATTTGATCGTCTTTAATTGACTTAGAAGGAGTGAAAAATATGGTCTGGAAAAAAAAGAGAGAGAGAGAGAAGGAGAGAGAAATATTTTGCATTTTTACTAGGTTTTCCTCCGCTTCTTGGATGTACCACTTCTAGACATCGGCGAGGAGGCTCAAGAGAGAAATGCAGAGTTAGATTGCTAAAATGCGATTTTAGGCATGGAACAACCTCTTGAGGCAGGAAGAAATGATGGAGTTTCTTATTTTAATGAAGGCAATGTAATGTAACAGAGTTCCTTATGGGTCCCTCGCCTGTTATTCTAGCCCTTTTAAATGAATCAAAGCATTTCTAAGTTTGGTTTTTCAATCTCTTTGGGAATTTCTTTTTGGCCAAAGCAAAGGACACGGGAGAGTTTTGGACACATGTTCCATTTGGGCTTTATAATTAGAAAGCCTGTTGAGGGCAAGATGTACAGTTCATCCAGCGAGCGCCAAAATTGGGACGTTGATGGTCTTCATAGATGCCAAATGTGGTCTTCTATTAAAAGAAAGAGCACATAAAGATTCTATTAAAAAGCATGTACTTAAGATGCCAGTAGGGAAAAGGAAGAAGGTGTGACATGCTGGCAAAATGGATTAAAAATACATGCAGCTGTTAATGGAGCATAATCAGAACAGTTTTCTTCCCTTAATTCTTTGAGATATTAAACTGTAGGTAATGTCAGAGAGATTGTATCTTTGATAAGTAACTGCGGCTCACCTCCATTAATCTCAGTGGTACGCTGGTTTTTTTCCCTTTCCGTTTTTTTTAATCATAGCCAATTTCTTTTCTGTCTCTCCATCTCTTTTATCATTAATGATGAACATGCTCTCATAATCACTTGATCTGGTTTTCTTCTTCCTGACCAGAGTCTTTGAGCCTGTTCTGATTTTCCCTAATGTATTTCAAGGGTGACACTCTTTTTAAACAGCAGGCACTCTGTTAAAGAGCCTCTTCTAAATGGTAGAGAAGCTTTCATGCATTTTGTTATACATCCCAAAGAAAAATGGGAAAGCGCCTGTATTCAACCGTCTGATTTTAGGTGGGTCGTTTTGGGAGTCTCGCCAAACTCGGAGGATAGAGTAGTCTGTCAGCTCGCGAAGCATTCCTGACCTGCTCTCGAGTTGCTATAGGTAGTGGGATGGGGAACTGAGCCTCGCAGCAGTGTCAAGGAACTTGTACATCGGTCAAAGCAAAGCACATTCCAGCCAGCAGATTGTCAAGGCTGTCTCCAAGGCGACCCACAGTGGCCGAAGGGAGTGACTTCTACAGCCCACGAAATTGCTTTGTTGGGGAATGTGACTGATGACACACCTTGGGGGGCAGTGGAGAGGGGAAACAGGATTAGAGCCAAGGCGTGAACTAAGTGAGGTCAGAGTTGGCTTCACTTGGTTTGTGCGGACATGATGCTCCTAATAAATAACTGGATTTCTTCTGAAGCTTGGCTTGAGGTTCATGATTTAATTAGGGCATTGGTCAGAACTCTGACATAGTCCTTCTTCAAATTGATCAAGGTTGGAATCTTCCTCAAAGTCAACCAACTCCTTTCCCACCCTCTGTACTCTTTAATCACATAATTCTTGGAAGCGTGGCTTAAATTGCAGGGATTTTTTAGCATCTCACAACCTACTGGTCCTAAGGAGCTGGAAGGATGTAGACAGATAATTAAGGATTTATTGGAAGGAGTCACTCAGGCTATTATATCCAAGGCCTTGTTCTGGCTTCTCTCTTCTAAGATATTAGCTATCCCACCTACTTACTTATAACCAGCAAGTTTCATAAACTTACTTTCTGCCTCAGAAGTCCCAAAGATGGTTTCAGGACTGAATTTTTGGTGCTCCATTTGATATCTTTCTCCAGGTTAATAAGGAACTATTGATGGTGATGATGTTCGTTCTTGGTGATTCTATGGGCCAGGTCCTTCACGTCTTCTGCTCTTGCACTTCTTCTTTGAGTTGTTCTGTGCTCTGGCTGGTGTCCACTTTGGTAGTGTCCACTTTGGTAGTGAGCGATGTTGAATTGGTGATGTTGTGATGTTGAATTGGCCACACCCACACAGTCACATGACCACTGAGCCACACCTACTCAGCTGGTCATTAGGGCAGAGAACTGGTTGTTAAATTATTTGAATCCCACCATTGCATATATACATACATACATGCATGCATACATAAAATTTGACTTGCACAGAGTCATCCTGACATTAATGAACATTGTAAAATATTTGATTGTTTGTTTTATTCAATTTCTATAGCCGCCCATCTCAGTCAATGACTCTGGGAATTGTACAGACACGGAGCAGCAAAACAAATCTAAGTTCCACCAGTATTCAGGTGACTTAAGACACATCCAGTGTAATGGAAGAACTGGGAAACAAATAACTATGTGAATTGGAGGGATGATCATTTAAAATGTAGAGGGATGACCATGGCGAGTTGGCTGCAAGGAGTTGTCCTCGATCCATTCATGCTCTATAAAAGTTCTTCATTCTTGTATCAGGAGAAATAAAAGAATCAGTCATTCCATTTAACGGTTAAAGAGCTGAGCCTGATTTTGTTCAGACAGCAATTTCCCCCCACCCACCCAATTAAATTAATATCACTGCTAGGTACAGGCAGTGACTGGGAAGAAGATGAATAAGATCCCCCTTGCCATTTTTGTTACTGTTTTCACAATTCTTGGGTAATAGAGCTCCTGCAATTTCTGCCTTGAGTTTTACAGTGTTCTTTTCTGCATTATTGTTGTTAGTTCAATTCTTCTGTGGAACCCAGAGCTTGAATTACAAGGAAATGAATGGTCTCTATATCTCCTGATGACTGTTTTTTGAGAAAGCAGCAATAGGCAGAGATATTATTATTATTCAAATTAATCAAGCACTGGGGCTTTGGGATATCATTTAATATTTTCTACAATTTTCATCATGCAAGTGTTGCTCAATATTTCTCACATTTGCGATATTAGAAAAATAACATTTTAATTTGAATCCACGTCACATTTGCATATAGCTACCCATGTTATTTTTCTGTCCCATTCAGCACTGATTTGCCAAATTGGAAAACTCACTATTAATAGGTATTTAAAGGCATAGTAGGGGACATGGTGCCTCAGTGGGTAAAACTCTGAGCTTGTCGATCGAAAGATTGGCAGTTCAGCGGTTCGAATCCCTAGTGCCGTGTAATGGCGTGAGCTCCCGTTACTTGTCCCAGCTTCTGCCAACCTAGCTGTTCAAAAGCAGGTAAAAAAATGCAAGTAGAAAAATAGGGACCACCTTTGATGGAAGGTAACAGCGTTCCGTGAGCCTTTGGCATTGAATCATGCCGGCCACATGACCACGGAGATGTCTTTGGAGAGCGCTGGCTCTTCAGCTTTGAAATGGAGATGAGCAGCGCCCCCTAGAGTCAGGAACGACTAGCACATATGTGCGAGGGGAACCTTTACCTTTACTTTAAAGGCATAGTTCTCAGTTCCTCTCCTCTTAAAACGCAGATTTTTTATTTCATTCTGGAATGATTATTTTGAAATGCTTTTTTGATTCATTGCTTGAACTGGGAACTAGATCGAAACATTCCAGATGTGTGAAAGGTTTTTTTCCCCCCTATTTGGCCAATAATTTGAGAAGATTATGGTGTGATTATTACTATTCACACCATAATCTTTATGGTGATTATTATGATTATTACTATTATTATGACAGTATACACAGCAAACGAGATGACCATGCTGGATTTCGTATCCCAAATAACTAGTCGAACACTTCCCAAGCATATTATTATTATTATTATTATTATTATTATTATTATTATTATTATTATTATTGCCTTTGTGGATCATGTTATTGTTACTGCAATATTATTCTAGGTCTCTACTAGTAATTCATTTTTAGAGTTGAGAGAAAAAAACAGAGTACTTCAAGATGATGGTGGGAAAACCTGGCTGTTTCTATTCACAATACAGATATTTTTAGAACAAAAAGATGGCAGCCATCATAACATTCTGCATTTAGGACTGCAGTTGTTGCTGGTGCCTGATATTTTGCTTGACAGCTTGTTTGTTTCTTTTAGTGGGCACCAAGATAAGGCATTGTGGGTTTGTTAGTTTGAACAGGAACCATATTGTTACCCCCTTCCCATTACAAGCTGCATCTATTTTCAGCTGCTGGACGTTAAAAGAAAACCCTACAGCATTGAGTAACATAACATCTCTCTTAAGAGACGCTCCCCACCTGGTGATTTCATGGAAGTGTCCATGCATTTTGAGTGATTATTGCTATTAATAGCGTAGAAATAGTTTGCAAGTGGCTTCTTCCATCTTTTGCTTTATTCTTGATTTCTCAAGAATAGTTTCTTGAGAATAGTTTCTCAAGAATAGTTCTCTAGTTTACAGCTCTGCTCCTGCCTGATTATTTCCCGTCCCATGGAGGGTGACAAAGGATAGATTGGTCAGAATGTCACAGTTGGAAAGGACTTTGGGAAGAGAAGAGATGACATTTTTCATGACATTTTTTTATGTTAGGTGTCCATTTTAAGTCTTGACATATGATAGAACCTAGAAACTTGAAGGTCTCTACTGTTGATACTGTGTTGTCTAGTATTGCAAGAGGTGATAGTATAGGAGGGTTTCTTCTAAAATCCACCACTATTTAGTCTGTTTTGAGTGTGTTTAGTTCAACATTGTTTGGTTGCACCACAAGGCTAGTTGTTCAACTTCCCGTCTGTATGGAGATTCGTCGTTCTCGCGAATGAGTCCAATCACTGTTGTATCATCTGTAAAGCTCAGCACTGTAACAGAGGGATCTTTTGAGTCATTGGTGTATAGAGAGAAGAGAAGTGGAGAGAGCAAGTGGGGGGCTCCTGTGCTAATTGTATCTGATGTGATCTTCACCTGCTGTTTCCTGACTGTTAGGAAGCTTATGATCTAGTCTAGAGTTCTCCAACCTTTCTGGGTTGGAAGCCTGGAGGGTGGGGAAAGTGCCTTTATGCATGAATGTGCATGGGGCTGCGAGTGCATGCGTGATGCAAATAGGGCCACCAGTGGACGCCCAACACTCGCAGCAATGTTAGTGCGAGTGGGGGGGTGTGCGTGCATGTAGACGCATATACTCTAGCCAGCCACTCATGCAGCCCAGTGGCCAACAGGACACGGCCCGATAGTGCGACCTGGCCGACAGATTGGGGACCCCTGTTCTAGCCCAACCTCCCGCACTGGCCAGAAGCCACATACCATTTCAGACATGGTAGTACAGTGGTCTAAAGCCCTGTTTCAGAGCCTTGGATAGTACAGTGGTCTAAAGCCCTGTTATTAACATCAGCTGCCTGCAATTATTGCAGGTTCGAATCTCACCAAGGCTCAAGGTTGACTCAGCCTTCCATCCTTTCTAAGGTAGGTAAATTGAGGACCCAGTTTGTGGGGGCAATAAGCTGACTTTGTATAAATATACAAAAGTATGAAGGCTATTGCTTAGCGCATTGTAAGCCGCCCTGAGTCTCCGGAGAAGGGCGGCATATAAATCAAATTTTAAAAAAATGTGATTGTCCAACCTCTTCTTAAAAAACATTCAGTGTTGAATCATCCATGTACATCTAGAAGGTGCCTCCTGTTGGATAGCATTGAAGCACCCTAAAATATGTAAAGGTTTTTTTGACCAGGGGTTGCACTTTTCTTATCATTGTCACCCTTATCATCATCCTCATGATCTCTGCCCCTTAGAGATGTGGGGAACATGATGGCAATACTATATTGCTGTGACGCCCAAGAGATATATTTTCAAAAATTGGAACATTTGAAAGGATTTAGTGGTTAGAACTTGTAGTACCACAAATTGTCATTTTGTGTTGACTTTTGGCATTGCAGTCAATGAGATGTTCCATGCAGCTGTGGCTTGTACGTTGCCATCCATGCAGGCTGTGTGTTAAAAGCATGAGAAATTGATGTTTTCGTTTATGTATGATTATATAAACAAAAGTGATTGTATAAACTAATTACATCTGAGTCCTAAGTCAAAACAAAGCAAAATAATCAAGAAAGAGAGAAGGGAAACGTAACAGTATGAAATTCTACTGGAAGGCTATTTGTAACCTACCTATATATATAAGTGTAGGCTGCCCAAAATTCTGGAATAAGCTAGAATTTAATAGAGCATGATTTTATCTTCTTTGTTTTTCCGTTTCCACTCTGGACTCATGGAAATAACACATGCTTTCTTACAACACTGTCACACTGCAGCCTCAGGGCAACACAATACTCATGGACAACAGGAGAGCAAGGGGCAGTGACAA
This sequence comes from Ptyas mucosa, assembly GCA_012654045.1. NCBI lineage: Eukaryota > Metazoa > Chordata > Lepidosauria > Squamata > Colubridae > Ptyas > Ptyas mucosa. Next base: position 351,380 of record WNWU01000044.1, on the reverse strand, counting down.
GTTCCTTTTGATGTACCCTACCACAGAGGAGCAGCCAAAAGATTCTAGCATTTGTGACAGATCAGGCAGCACACTTGCCCTCATGCTGGAATAAATGACCTGTCTGTTGTGTTTTGTTTCAAAAGGCACGTAAACTCAAGTTGACAAGGCAGGATTATATTGTTACTCAATGTAACCCAGCCAGATCCATGCAAGTTATTAGGGCCACACAGAGCTGCCACTATCTGTCACCTCAAGCAAGGTTTGAGGTAAATCCAGGCATCCTTATTCAAAAATGGTGGCTGACTTTATAAAAGATGTGTTTTCAACAGCTTGTTTCTGAAGTGTCAGAGAAAAAGCAACATAAATGAAAAAAAAAATTCATTTTTTAGAATAGCTATTAAACATCAAACTTATTTTGACCAACAGTGGAGACCCATCCATATATATGTAATATTACAAACTATTCTATATTACATACTATTATACATTATAAACATTATATATTACAAACTATTCTAAAAAATACGAGTTCCAGGTATATTAGTAAAGATGGCTGACAAAAGCTTGGTAGAATAAATTTTTAAAATTATTTTAAAATTTTAAGTTCCGGAGCTCGCAGAATGTCTGCTTCTTTTTTACACACACACACACACACACACACACACACACACACACACACAGAGTGTTTTCCCGAACATCATCACCCTGCTAAACAAATAATTCCACTGTCAAACTATTGACTAAGTCTGGATTACTATTAATCTCATCGTTCCTATCGCCCATTTCCTCCCACTTATGACTGTATGACTGTAACCTTGTTGCTTGTATTCTTGCGATTTATATTGATATTGTTTCCTGATTGCTTATTTGTACCCTATGACTATCATTAAGTGTTGTACCTTATGATTCTTGATGAACGTATCTTTTATTTTATGCACACTGAGAGCATATACACCAAAGACAAATTCCTTGTGTGTCCAATCACACTTGGCCAATAAAAATTCTATTCTATTCTATTCTATTCTATTCTATTCTATTCTATTCTATTCTATTCTATTCTATTCTATTCTATTCTATTCTATTCTATTCTATTCTATTTATTCTATTCTATTCTATTCTATTCTATTCTATTCTATTCTATTCTA
>WNWU01000044.1:300104-342353 GCA_012654045.1 Ptyas mucosa | reverse complement strand
TTCTATTCTATTCTATTCTATTCTATTCTATTCTATTCTATTCTATTCTATTCTATTCTATTCTATTCTATTCTATTCTATTCTATTCTATTCTATTCTGGAAGTAGCCAAATAGTCGACATGAGAATTCTGTCTTTCTTTCTCCAAATCATTCTTCAAATACCTGCAACTAACCTTGCTTCCATTAAATTCTGATAGAGCATCTCAGGAGAGACATTTCCAGTAATGATTACTTCCACAATTAATAGGTAGTTCCCTCCCTTAAGAAATTGTTGGAGAAGTTGTCTCAAAGGTGTTTTTTCAAAAGTCAATTGGAAAAGCACCTTTGGGATAACCATGACCTGGATAACCGAAAATCTCCATAGACATGTTGGAGAAGTTCTTTCTCTGGAGGGATTTGGAGAAACGATTTACCCAATTTCGCTGGAGTTTAGAGTGCTCCCTGATCTTGCAGATGTTTGTTGCCCAACTAGGAAGCATCATCAGCGCTCCACGGTTCAAACCATCGCTACATATATTTTCTTCACTTGGAACCTACTTCCTCTCCGTACAAATGTGGTGAAGAATTTCAGAAGCTTATTTAGCATTCTAGCTTGAAGAAAAATACAAGTGTCACTTGTATTATTCCTTTGATGTTCCTGTATTTTATATACAGCATAACCTGTAGGGTATTAATAATGGAAGCTTTGCCGTTCAGGTGAAATCTGACTCTTTCTCTCTCTCTCTCTCTCTCTCCTGCTCTCAAGATGCTTTCATAGTTCCCTGAATTGGGATCTGAAAAAAATCCAGATTTCAAAAGAGTTTGCATCATGCTGGGTCTACTACACTTCCATTAAAGTAAGGCTATTTGTTTCCCTGACTTGAAAGATGATTATTAGACTCACAAGTGGGAGTAAGGCAACCTTTGAGGTAATGCTTCAGGTGCTTAGAAAAATAATAATACAGTTGAAGAAATAGGAACGGCTTTTTCTTCCCTTGCCTGAAGTGTGTTTAATCACATTCTCAGCTTGTGGTGCTTAGAAATCCCCTGGTGACTCATTTCCAACCTTGTCTGAGATGGCCACTTGGCACCTATTGGATTTTTCCACCATCAATCAGCCTAAATCCTAGAAGCAAATGGAAGGCTTCACAGCTCCTTTCCTATTTAATTTGGTGTTGGAAACAATTAAAGAGAGATCTACATAATAGTCTTTCCAGACTGTATGGGAATTTGGGTCCCTTTGAAACAGCTGTATGGGGGCCAGGCGAATGAGGGTGTGCTAAGCGTTTCGTTTTGTCCCGATGAAATGATGGATTAAATACATCCCTTTAAGATAATGCCTCTCAAAGGAAGAAGAGGAATGGACAGCATTGTATCTTCCGCTTCTTTTGAAGGCTTAATTGCACGAAACGATGTTGCTACTAGAGTTACTGGTCTTCTCTTCCATCTTCTAAAATTCTATACTGAACATAGTGCAGAAGTCAAAAATGGTGTGAACTGGAAAATAGCAATAGCACTTAGACTTATATACCGCTTCATGGTGTTTTGCAGCACTCTTGGATTTATAATTTATAAACGTCAGCATCTTGCCCCACAACAATCTGGGTCCTCATTTTACCGACCTCAGAAGGATGGAAAGCTCAGTCAATGTTGAGCCAATCAGGAACGAACTCCTGGCTATGGGCAGAGTTAGCCTGCCATACTGCCCTCTAACCACTGCGCCACCATGGCTCCTCCTTTAAGTCCCTTTTGGAAGTTGATGGAGCTTGCAGGTTTTCTTTACCTGTGCATAACGGTTACTTATCTGCAGGGAAGATGCCATATTCAGCTTTTCCAACATTTCCCTTCTGAACATCACATTCCTAATTGTCATCATCTGATCTGCTTTTGAGTGGCATATCAATGAGATAGATGCAAACTAATTATTTAAAGCATTTTGATAGGAACAAAGGACTTCTGCCCTCAAAAGGGATGTGATCAAAATGTTCAAACTAAACAAAAGTTCCAAAGGTGCTTTTTTTTTCAACAGGCAAATATTATTATTTTTATTTTATTTATTTTATTAGTTCAATTTATATGCCGCCTTCCTCTGAAGACTCAGGGCGGCTTACAATGCACTTATAGCAATAGCCTTCATTCTTTTGTATATACCTGCTTATTAGGGCTTTTGGCCCCCCATAAGCGGTGTTTCTACAAAGTCAGCTTATTGACCCCACAATCCGGGTCCTCAATTTACCTACCTCAGAAGGATGGAAGGCTGAGTCAACCTTGAGCCTGGTGAGATTTGAACTCGCACTAATTGCAGGTAGCTGGCAGCTAAGTGCTACATAACAGCACTTTCAACAACAACTAGACTTTCTGGGGGTTTTTTTGAAGACATTTTGCTTCCCATCCAAGAAGCTTCTTCAGTTCTGACTGGATGGTGGGGAATGGAAGGATTTATACTCCTTGCAGACAGGTGGTCATTTGCATTTCATTCCCCACCATCCAGTCAGAGCTGAAAAAGCTTCTTGGATGAGAAGCAAAACGTGTTCAAAGAAAAACCAGAAAGTCCAGTTGCCTCTTGGACCAACCATGACCTGGATGACTGAGAATCTCCATAGACATAAACAGAAGTTCGTATGTGAAAAGGATGATCAAAGATTCCATCGTTGCAAGCTGCCAATTGCTATAGCTTGTTTGGAGCCTTTGACTTTTCCACTGTTAAAACCACATACAGTATAGCAAAGATTGAGCTCTTAGTCAGTGTTAAGATAGTTATTGCTAGGGTAGTTGGCTAACTGCATAAAAAAATCCTCTTATTAATAATTTCCAGCATTGACTCTTAAATCATTAACCACATTTATAGTTCAGAATGGCTGAAGTTTCAGAAGATGCTAACTCAACATTATAGAGGGTTTTTTTTTTCCTTGACACATGAACTCTTCCATGGAGTTTATAACTCAAGTTTATATTTTGAACACAAACTATTTCTCTTTTTTATTGTAAAGCCTGGTCAATGATCATAATAAAGACATTTGATTTGAACCTAACCATTACACTTATAAATCATATTGAAGCAAACTGTAAGGTGTGTGAATGTAACCGCTATATAATCCATTTTTCATTGTCTAGAATCACAGAATCCTCTCCTTTTCAGCATTTCCTCCCCCCCCCCCAGATTTTGACACCCAAATGTTAATGTTAATGTTTCCATATTTTGAAAGGTATATTTATGTAAATTTCATCACTATTTTTAAAGCTTATATCTTTGTTGAGTTTTAGCATGAAAAAAAAGTGTAGAAAGCCACAACTTAAGGCCCATCACACCATGGTAATTTTTTTTTCCCTTAGAAAAAAAAAGAAGAAAATACTGAATTAAAATGGTTGTGAAAATGTTGTTCCCTAGTTACCATAGTAATGCCAGTCCCGTGAATTAAAACAAGGGGAACAAGTTTCCCTGTGGAGCAGTGGTGGTATTCAGCTGGCTCTATCCGGTTTGGGCGAACCGGTAGCGCCAGTTCCGGGAAGTTCTGCCCACCCACCCGGATGTCAACACATTCCATTTTTGACACTGCGCATGTGTGGAAGGCTCTGCGCATGCACGGAACTGGCGCATGCACTCACATTTGCGAACCGGTAGCGAAGATAAGTGGTATTCACTTCACCCATGCCGTGGAGGACTCACATATGCCCACTCCTGCTGTTGAGCAGCAACATAAGAATAAGCACATCAGCAGATCGAGAAACTAGTTAATGCTTTCCCCATCCAGATGATTTCAGGAGTTGGATGCCAACATTTAATTAGTGCCGCCTTTTTATCCAAGGGAGAGAAGAAGGGAAGAAAATTAAAATTAAAAAAAAAGAAAAGAAAAGAAAATCAGGAATTCTGGAGATCAGTGCAGTGGCTCAACCCTCCCTCTGTTTGTTTCCCAGCTGCCATGCATCTGTTCAAGTCAGTTTGTTTTATTAATGCTTACTTGGCCTAAAGCTATCAGAGAGATGATAAAAGATGCCGTATTCATGCAGCACTGACACAAAGATATATTTTTTTCCTCCTGTAAAAAAGAAAATTAATGATTGAACGTAAGATTAAACCCAGAACTTGTAGCCTTTCTCTGCCTCTCCTACTCACCACGTTACTCTAAATCTTTCAGATCACACATATTATTAGTATTATTTTCAGTCTTCCTCAGAGGCAGGAAAACAAAAGATTTGTGTTTCTGCTAGGTTAGGATTATCTGACAGAGGTTTCAGGAAAGGGATATTAGAAACCATCAAATTCAGGGCAGGATAGTCTTACTTTGCTATACTTTTCTGCCTTCCATAAAATTTTGATCTTTCGTAAACTCACGATTCTTTTTATCTATTATAACTTAGGTTTACCTCATAAAAACATGGCTGAAAGCGGCCTACTAATTTAAAAAATGGTGGGGAAAACTCAGTGGGCTAGAAGACAATCACTTGGACGTCTCGGTCCTCCATCGTTCCCTGGCTTTTTTTCCATTTGCGTCATCATGGTAACATTCTGTCACTTTCTTTAAAAAAAAAAGTCTGATTTAAATCAGTCTGGGTTGGTTATGAACATTGTGGCTAGCAATTACTTTGGGGACTCTTAACAATGAATTATACCCTTTCTTTGAAGTTGACAAAGGGGAAAGGGGGAAAAAATGAAAATCCAAAAAAAAAAAAAAAGAGGCTAGTCTAGCAGTTGTAGAAAACAGAATCAGGAGATATTTTTAATTCATGCTTTGTTAAAAATGATGTCACTATGGAGAATCAGCTAGGATATTTATTACTGCTGAATTCCAAGAAAGGGATGGGTACGAACTACCTGATTCCTGCACTGTTCATTCAACTCCTCCTCCTCCTGCTTCTCCTTCTCCTCCTTCTCTTTCCCCTTCCCCTTCTCCTCCTTCTCCTTCTTTCAATTTATATAGCCATTGAATACATGACTCTGGGTGGTTTACAGCAATTAAAAGCTAATGAAAAAAACAGAATACAATATATAAAATAAACAGCATATAAAAATATCTGCATCCAATGATGATAGATAGATAGATAGATAGATAGATAGATAGATAGATAGATAGACAGACAGACAGACAGATAGACAGACAATGATAGACAGACAGACAGACAGGATTGTTCAGCACTATTGTTTATAATGATATTTGCAAAATATCAGTAACACAATATAATTATTATGCACTGTAGGAAACGGAGTACATCACTGAGTATTCAAAAGCACAGACCTAATTTTTGCTCATCATTCCCCAACCAGAATGTATTATACTCTTGGCTATCATCTGAAGTTATTTTTCTTTCATCCAAAAAATCGTTTTGAATGCTAGACCATTTATAAACCTAAAGAACAGCATTAAAAATTTAAGAATAAGAGCCCCAGCACAATTGGAGTGAAAACAAGTAAAACCAAGCCTACAGATGAGTATTAGATGGTACTGTTTATTCAGAAGCACAGACGAGGGACTTATGGAAACATCAGTTTCTCGGTATTTCTTTTATATCAACAGCCCAAGGCATAGATGACTATGTCCCTGAGGTGGTCTGATTTTTTCCCCCTGGTGATTTTCTTTTCAAAACCCCACAAATCTAAAGCTTTATTAAATAACTGCTTCATAGAAACTATCTGCTGTGAGCTCCACATAAGCATCAGGAAGGGATCTGGCCAGTAAATGCTTAGCTCCATTCATTCACCCTGATTCCACCCCGATGCAAGATATTATGGGCTCATAATATGGGAATAAATAAATGCTTCATAATGGGCTTAGCTGCCCACCATCTTGGACCTTTTTCTACTGGGCTGAGCCAGGGTACAAATATACCTTAGAATATCTTTTTTTTTCCTGCCATATCTCCATCATGTTTCCTTCTGCTTGTCCCTAGCCCAAAAGGATGCAGTCATATGTAGTACCATAATACCATAATTCATATGTAGCCTTAAGGTATTAAAGTAATATTCCCCCCCTTACTTTAAACAGTACAGCTTTAATCTGCTTTTTTTCTGATGTGGAAATTGGGAAGAATTCAAGCCAGTGTTGAAATTCCTGTCTGGATTTCAACCCTTTCCTTTTGCATCAACCACAGACATGGCTGGATGCTCTGTCTGGACCCTGATTTATAGATTCCCCTCCTTTTTTATACCTTTCCCGGACTGGTTAAAAAAAATAACAAAAAAAACCCAGCACCATTTTATGGAATTTTTTTTAAAAAATCATTTTTATGGAGAGAACATAAATAAGTGTTATGGAATGTTTTTCTCCCCCTCGAGCTAGAAAGTGGAAAGTGGCAGAATTCTTGCCAATGTTACTTTTAAAAAAAAGTCCATGATGCATTGATCCATCAATGAAGGAAGGAAGGCAGGAAGGAAAAAAAGAAGAAAGAAAGAAAGGAAGGAAGGAAGGAAGGAAGGAAGGAAGGAAGGAAGGAAGGAAGGAAGGAAGGAAGGAAGACCGAGAGAGAAGATAGGTGTATTATTTTATTGTTTCATGAGTTTACTTCTAAAACAAAAGACGGATCCGTTGTCTTATTGCTCCATTAATGACCTTTTTAGAGAGATCAGAACAAAATAACTTCTAGTCAGTGGTGAAATCTAAAATTTATTACTACCAGTTCTGTGGGCGTGGCTTGGTGGGGGAGTAATGTGACTGTGTGGGCGTGGTCAATTTTTTTTTAACTTTTAAAACCATTTTTTTCGGCGAAGAGGTTATAAAAAAATGCTTTCAAAAGGCTCTGACGATCCCAGCTAAGTTGACTGATCGTCAGAGGGCTTTTTTTTTTCTTTTAAAAGCCTCTGACGATCCCAGCTGAGATTTCACCCCTGCTCTGGACCATTTTTGCATCTTTTTAAAGAATCCACATAAGTATTCATAGTTGGATATTCAGAGTCATGTTTTCTCAGGTAGAACTTTTCACATCAACTTTCCTAAACAGATGCGTGCCTACCATTAAAGGCATTTTATGAAAGGCCATTCCACTCTTTTCTTGCCCCCCCGTTCATGTTTTTGAAAGCAAGCCCATTATGTTCTTAAAACTCCAAGTAGGTGCTGAACTCAAAATTTGTTCTTGTTGTTAGTTGCAAAGTCGTGTCCGACCCATTGCGACCCCACGGACAACGTTCCTCCAGGTCTTCCTGTCCTTTACCAACCTCTGGAGTCCATTTAAATAGTTGATGTATAAACATGAATTGGGTGTTTTTTTTCCCCCTTCCTGATCGATCAACATCTCCCAATGCTTTCAGCTAGCCAGTAAATGGCTAACATCGTGTGTAAATATGTTGTTTCATATTATTAGGAGAAAATTGAGGCTGTTTGGGATGTCCTCTGTGCAATTCATCTGGATGGTTGGCTTCGGAAATTTGAGCGCCTTTAACAGAACAGGAAGAACTGTTTGAAAGCAAATGCGAGACAAATTTCAGAGACTTCAGAATAAATAGCTGAGCCATTGGATTCATTTTTGCTTTTGTTTTGGTTGTGTGTCGTCAAGAATATGGAAGTCTTCTCCTGCAAAACAGTCATTCAAGAAACGCCAGCTAGCCAGCCAACAGACACATTCGAAGCAGAACTAATTAAGATCAAGTCATTGCTCAATAAATATGCAAATGACAAATGAAAACAAGGAATTCTATTTATCACTTCCTGAAGCTGCTGATTGCTCTGAGACTACTATAAACCACACTAGACAGGGGTTACAGGATATTAGATTTAAATGGGCAGGTCAGCTAACCTCTGCATAATGATGCATGGGTGACACAGAATAATAGATTAGAATGGAGTTCCACCTGTCTTATTTTTTTCCAGTGGTGACAGGATTTTTTTTGGGGGGGGAGAGGGGGCTCATTGCGACAAACTTTCTACTTAAGAGAAATGTCCTTTCTTAATTCTGAGGAAAGCCCAGGAAGTGAAATTGTTCAGTGAAATATCTGTCTATATCTGGGAAGAAATTTGGGGGGAAACCTTAAAACCAACAATGTCAGTTTCCTATAAGGAAAATATATACAAAATGCTGTATAGATGCCACCTGCCCCCGGCTAGATTATTGAAGATGTTCACAGGAATCTCTCCGGTTTGTTGGAAATGCAATGCCGCTATGGGAACTTATTTTCATAGCTGGTGGACCTGTCCCCGAGCAAGAGAATACTGGGCTAGAATTCAAAAATGGATTTTAGAAATCATAGGATGTAGGATAGAATTGAACCCGGAAACGTTTTTACTAGGCATGAAACCAGAGATTTTTTTAAACAAATCCAGTTGGTATCTCACTCTCCACATCATCATTGCAGCCAGGATCTCATTTGTGCAAGAACTAAAGCTCACTCTTAATGACCAGATGTACCCCTTTAAAAAGTACATTTTGGAAGCTGAAGATTGCATGGGTCAGATGAGATGAAGTTCAACATGCCAAAAGCATCTCTTATAGAAAATGGCGGTATCATGTGAGTTTAGAAAACAACACCTATTTATTGGGCCGTCAATGAAGAGCTAAATCATTTTAACTTTATATTTCACTTTTTCCTCCAGATGTTTAAGGCAGCATGCATAGCATTTTGTCTTCAAGTTTTCCTCCAAATGCTATAAACTGTTGCCATGGCAAACTGTTTTCCTGCATATTCTCTACCACTTAGTCAATGTGACAAAAGGAGCTTTTGTTTTCAAATTATACTACGAAGGGAGGAAAGCTGGTTGGTGAAATACCAAAGGTGCTTTTTCAAAAGGCAATTGGGCCTCGTTTTTTCAGGAAGATGTTCTTCAGTTCTGAAGGAACTTCTTGAATGAGAAGAGAGAGGAAAAACCAAGTCCAGCTGCCTTTTGAAAAAGCATCTTGGAGACAACCATGACCTGGATGACTGAGAATCTCCAGAGACATTTGTTGGTTAAATGTTCAGGACTGGAATATTAGGAGCTCACCAGTGGTGGGTTTCAAAAAATTTTACTACTGGTTTTGTGGGTGTGGCTTGGTGGGTGTGGCATGACTTGGTGGGCATGCTTGGTGGGCGTCGCAGGGGAAGGATACTACTGTAAAATCTCCATTCCCACCCCACTCCAGGGGAAGGTTACTGCAAAATCCCCATTTCCTCCTGATCATCTGGGACTCGGGAGGCAGAGAATAGATGGGGGAGGGGCTAGTCAGAGGTGGTATTTACTGGTTCTCCAAACTACTCAAAATTTCTGCTACCGGTTCTCCCAAACTGGTCAGAACCTGCTGAAACCCATCTCTGGAGCTCACCAAAGGATGGGTGTATAGATGTCCTGTTTTCACCGCATAATCCTCTCTCCAGCAACTTATCGTAACCTAGACAACTTAGAACTACGCTGCCATTGGTCTGACCTAAGTGTAGTAAAATTATCTGCTACAATGTCCTACCTGCCAATGACTACTTCAGCTTCAACCACAACAACACACAAGCACACAATAGATACAAACTCAAGGTAAACCGCTCCAAACTCGATTGCAGAAAATACGACTTGAGTAACAGAGTGGTCAATGCCTGGAATGTTCTACCCAACTCTGTGGTTTCATCCCCAAACCCCCAAAACTTTCACCTTAGACTGTCTTCTGTTGACCTCACCCCATTCCTAAGAGGTCTGTAAGAGGCGTGCATAAGTGCACCAACGTGTCTTCCGTCCCTGTTCTAACGTTCCCATTTATTCGTAACCATCTCATGTCTTCATAATCATGTTGACACATTTCATGTGTTCACAATCATGCTGGTACTTTTATCTGTAATCTTATATACGCTTGACAAAATAAATAAATAAAAATAAACCTGAGGACTCCATGAATGTCCTGCCTTCCTAAGGGAAGATGTTATGATGATTGTGGATAGTCCAAGAGGCTTCCAAGGGAAGAAAAGAGATAGCAACAATGGAAACCTAGCAATTTTGCTACCTCCAATAAGAAAACAAGCTTTTAAAAAAAATCAAAAAAGAAATTCAGAATATATTCTCAAAACATTTTGAGAAGGAGAGAGCAAACAGGAGGTTTTGGGGGGTTTCAGACAAGAATTCAGAACATTTGTACAAACCTCTGACAATATACCTTAACATCAGGTCTGGTTGCACTAGAAGTAGGTCATTAGTTCTTGGGACAGAGTGTGTGTGTATGTGTGTGTGTGTTTGTGTGTGTTATGTGTATATATCTCTGTGTTGTGTGCATGTGTGCTGCTTTAAAAAGTAAAACTAGGACTGACTTTTGCTGTCTTTTACTTCATTATACTAATCTTCTCCTTATCCACTGAGCCTAGAATTTGCAATATGTGCTTGGATGCTTTTCAAGATGACACTCTACCTCTTTTTGCTTCCATCCAATTCAATCTCCTGTTTTCTTTCTTTCTGTCTGTGCGTGTGTGAATCTCTGGCAGAAGCAACAACAACTGCAGCCTGGAGACCGATGATGAACTTCCCTGCGGGGATGAAGTGGATTATAACACCGATAGCTGCTCTGATCAAGAAGCAGATTTTTTGGACATGGATAAAGAAATCCAAGAATCTCCCTTAAGGGGTTGAAAGGAATGAAATCAAAAGCAGAGTCCAAAGCAGAGGTGGATGGGTACTTTTTTCTCCCAAGTTCTGAAAAAGGCTTCTGTTTCTCACCAGTGAGTAGCCAGACCTCGACCCTGTCCTACCGGTCTACTCTGGGGCTTTAGTGGAAGCAGAGAAGACGACGGAACTCAGGAAAGAAGAAGCAACTCATCACTTCATCTGCTGCTTTACTAGTCACAACCAGAGATGGGTTTCAGCAGGTTGTGACCAGTTCTAGAGAACCGGTAACGGAAATTTTGAGTAGTTCGGAGAACCGATAGTAAAAATTCTGTCTGCCCCCCCCCCCCATCTATTCTCTGCCTCCCAGGTCCCAGCTGATTGGGAGGAAATGGGGATTTTGCAGTATCCTTCCCCTGGAGTGGGGTGGGAATGGAGATTTTGCAGTATCCTTCCCAGTGGTGAAATCCAATTTTTTTTACTACCAGTTCTGTGGGCGTGGCTTGGTGGGCCTAGTGTGGCTTGGTGGGTGTGGCAGGGGAAGGATACTGCAAAATCCCCATTCCCACCCCACTCTGGGACCAGCCAGAAGTGGTATTTGCCAGTTCTCTGAACTACTCAAAATTCCCGCTACCAGTTCTCCAGAACCTGTCAGAACCTGCTGGATTTCACCCCAGATCTTTCCCCTGGAGTGGGGTGGGAATGGAGATTTTGCAGTATCCTTCCCTTGCCATGCCCACCAAGCCATGTCATGCCCACCAAGCCATGCCCACAGAACCGGTAGTAAAAAAATTTGAAACCCACCACTGGTGACAACTATAGCTTGAGACACGTTGTTCCTCTTGCTCTTCAGACCCCCTCTTTTTTGCCCCTTTCTTTTTCCTGTTAATATTGGGATGTCATATAAGGAGAAGGTGGGAGAAAGTTTTGTTCTGTACCAACTAGACCTCTGTGCAGTGGTGAAATCCAATTGTTTTTTACTACCAGTTCTGTGGGCACAGCCTGGTGGGCGTGTTGTGGCTTGGTGGGCATGTCTTGGTGGGCTTGGCAGGGGAAGGATACTGCAAAATCCCCATTCCCTCCCCACTCCTGGGAGAAGGATACTGCAAAATCTCCATTCCCACCCCACTCTGGGGCCAGCCAGAGGTGGTATTTGCCGGTTCTCCGAACTGCTCAAAATTTCCGCTACCAGCTCCACAGAACCTGTCAGAACCTGCTGGATTTCACCCCTGCCTCCGTGTTAAATACCTTCAAAATGTCCTTTGCCGAGATCGGAAAGTTTTGGCAAGATGTGATTCTTGCAGCAGGAAGACTTCTCAAGGATAGGTCAAAAGCTTTAAATCATTTCTTACCAGTTTGGCCTGCCTTTGCCCCACTTGGTGGTATGTTCTTCCTTGGCCAGTTGCAAATTTTGCCAACAGCTAATGGGACAATAATGCTAAACAGCTGGAGGGGAGGGAAAGTGTCAAGAGAGTATTTTGCAAAGAGATTTTTATTTTTACTTTTATGAGGAGTGGAAGGAAGGGAAACAGATTCTTAGTCCTGTGTCTTCTTCACAGCAGATGCTCCTTCATAAAATGAATACTTTGGTTGCAGAAAGTTCCCAGTTCCATCACTGCCATTTTCTGCTAAGGCTAGACAAAGTCCTGGTTGTGGACAACAATCATGCTTATCTTTGTCTTTTGGTTTTCATAGATGTTTGAGCTAAAATATATATTTCAACTTTTTCAGCTTTTCCCTTGCCTTTTCTTTTCTGTAAGGAACTTCACCGCTCAACGTCTCCAGTTGGTTCAGAAAATACATAAACTCTCCCATTAAGATTCATGCTGTTCTTCTTTAAGGTGAATCTCTCACTTCCATTGTGTTATTTTGGTGTTTCATGGTATTCTCTCAGGATTTGCAAGAGGTATCTGTCAGGCGCAAAGAATCAGGACCACATGTTGAGTTCCAGTTAAGATGATTTAGTGCTCATGCCAATACACAAGAATCTAATCAACTAAGGTCAGCAATAAATTGGTGCTAGATAAGAGTTAATGGAATTCAAGAGGAGTTGGACTTAGAACATTGGTGGGAATGCAATCATGCCAGGCTGATTCCTCTCTTGACTCTGCCCCCAGGCTCTCCCTGTCCTTCTCCTATAACCGTAGTGGCGAACCTAAGGCATGCGTGCCAAAGGTGGCACGCAGAGCTCTCTCTGTGGGCATGTGCACCGTCACCAGCTGCTTTTCTGGTTTCTGGCATGCATGGTCTTCACATGCAACTGTTGTGACCTAGGCCGAAGTAGGTATTATCAGATGCAATCAGTTCTAAAGTAACAGATTTTATTAGAACAGCTGAGAATTGACTCATTCTCAGCGTAGTCCAAATTAATTCAAAACAAATTCTTCATAACACAAATTCTTCAGTCTAATCACCAACCTTGGTCCATCTTGGCAACCTGCCAAAGGCTCCTCTTGGCAAAAGTTCAGAAGCAGGAGATGCCGACAAGAAATAAATGCAGCAAGACAAGAAACAAATCTATCAACGTTGTTTTCCGATGAAGAGCCCAAGAGCCATTGCTGGTTTTTTAAGCATTATAGGAAGGGCTAATCATCTCTTGGCCTTACTCCCAAGTTGTCCTTTTTGCTTTAGCTGCTCTTGCCTTCTGGCAGCTCTGTGCATGCGTGCACTAGGAACAGCCTCCTCCTGTTCCTTGCCTCTGCTGTCAGCCTCTGGAGGCTCCAGAGTCTGCACCTCACTCCCCGATGGCCTTGGCTCCAGCTCTGCCTCTGACGCAGAGCCCTCGTCCAGGCCTTCCCCTGACTCCAGGACTGGCCCATTGTCCTCCCCAGCCTCCTCACTGTCCAACTCTGCTGCCAGGTCCGCAGGCTGCTGGTGGACCGCAACACTACCAGACCGCCGGAAACCTGAAGACTAGATGGCCGACGCACGCATGTGGTGCCAAAAAGATTCGCCATCACTGTCCTATAATATCCCAAGGCTGAGTCTGAAAAGGGAAGGATGGATAATAATGTTACAAGGTCAGGTAGACTTCATCTTTTGCCAGCCCCTTTTCACACACACCTGACTTTGAACATAATTTAGAGCAGACCTTAAGCAGAGACGACGAGTGTATTTATTGCAGAGCATTAACAAACCATACGTGCAACAAAATTCTGCATCAGGCTGTGCGTAGGAAACCTGGCCTACAGATACATCCCTCTACAAATCTGAATCTTGACCCTTTTCCTTTTTTCACTTTGAATCAATAGTCATCTGTCTGGCTGTTTCTCAGCCCTGAAGGTCCCATGGTTACCAAATGCTTCTGCCCTTAGGCATCTAAAGGGAATTTAGAAGTGTTTGATTGGAAGTATAGATAGATTTTGTCCTGGTCTCTGTGATCCCTGAGTGGCTGAGATTGCACCTGCTGGAAACAGTTAGGGTTAAAATTGAATATGGTGCTGAGCACCAGCAGTTGAAGAGAGAAGTTTCTTTGCTTGTGTTTATCTCTCCCTCCCTCCCTCCCTCCCTCCCTCCCTCCCTCCCTCTTCCCTCCCTTTCTTTGTGTTCCATGAGGGATTTTCCTGCTTACCAGGTTTTCTGTTTGTGGCTCGCATTAAGGTATAAGTGGCACAGCCCAAAAGAATGTTTAAAGAAATATCATCATATTTCACCTAAACTGAAATTCAAAGGGGATTAGAGCATTAATCCCTTTAGCCTGTTCTATCTGGAAATGGCTGTCTGAAGGATAAGGAACTTTCTCCCCCCTCTCTCTCCCCCCCGCTCTCTCTCCCCCCCCTTTTTTTTTCCTGTTAAGGACTGCATTCCCTTAAGCATCATCTCTGGAATTTATGTGCCAAGAGTTTGCAGAACTAGCTGTTTTGCCCCAGCTACGGGTCCCAAGAAGTGTAGCACACACACACACACACACATAGCTCCAAAAACTCCGTTTAATACAAACAGACGCCCTTCAAAATGCAGGCTTTAACCACAAATTTCCTTATCACCCTGCTATGAATTACAGAGATTAAACAAAGTCCAACAAAGGTTGGCAATCAGCCCAGAAACCAAGTTGTAACAAAAATTCACTCTCAAAATGCTCTGCATAGGACCAAACCTTGTTTCCAGCAATGTTTGCTATCTGTGTGCAAACTTAAATAGGCTAAGGGAGTGGCCAATTAACCCCAAGCCTTACTCTCGAGGAGACCTCCTCCTGAGTAGCCACTCCTGCCTTTTGGCAGCCCTGTGTGTTCGAGCATTGAGAAGAGGCTCCTCCACTTCACTCTCATCACTTGAAGGAGCCTCTGGAGGTTCTGAAGGCCCTGGCTGAGTCTCTGCCTCTGGCATCACATCCTCTTCAGCCTCCTCGCTGTCCGACTCAAGCACCGGCTGCACAGGCTGCTGGTGCAACACTACACCAGCCTCCTCATCGGCGGGATCAGCCACAATCCATGCAGGCCTCTGGTGGGCCACAACACCAGCATGAAAAGCAGCTAAAATTTTAGTGACCTTTTCCATCTATATCTGTTGGGTGTACCATCTCATCTCTGTGCATACAAACCCATCTCCTTCTCCTTCTTATTCTCGAATGACAATTTCCAGCAACACCGCTGATGAGAGATGCTGAAGGGCCAGAGTTTCCCTCACCTACAGAGTCACAAGTTCTCTAACCCCTGATTTCTTGAAGCTAAGCAGATCTTTCCTCATTCATGCCTCAAAGGCAGGATACCTGGGGACTGAGGCACCATGAACAGTGTCGAGTCCCATAATGAAAGGAGGGTGGAAAATAAATTTAGTGAATGAATGTTTATTACTAGAAATTCCACAGGTTGGTTTCTGAAGGGTCCATTTAGGATTGGATGACTGCAGCTTCCAATTGTAGGCCATTATAACTGCATGGACCATCACACAGTACTTTGCCATGAAGTCAACTCAGGAATGCCCAGTCTATCGGACGTATGATCAGATGCTGAGAAACAGTATGATTTTCCTGAACCGTAATTGAAAGGGGGTGACTTGTTTTCAAGGGGCAGCCTTTTCTGATCTTAGACAAATTCTGAAGTCTTTACGTCTGCAAGCTGCAGAGATCTGGGAGTAAATAGTCGCCTTGCAAGGCTAAAATCCACCCTAAGTCAAAAATGGCTTTGCTTGCTGTGTTTTCAGTTGTTTGACACAAGGTTGAAATGTTGAAAATGCATGGCCGCACTATTTTAAATTCTCCTCACCTTTCTTTTCAGTCAAGCAGGGCTTCCAAAGATATCTCACAGTTCGACATTGCCATTCAATTTTACCTCAGCTTTTCTCAGGGGTGGGCTTCAAAGCCCCTTTAGCAAGGGGTTCTCTGCCTGGTTGCTGGGTGGACTTGGCCATGGTGGACGTGGCCTAGTCAGCCAGCTGCACCATGGCAGGGGGGGCATTTTTACCCTCCCTGAGCTCCAGAGCAGTTGTTGGTTGCCCCCGGTTCGGGCCGGTTCGCAAGAACTGGTAGTAAAAATGGCGCCCACTGCCCTGGATGTCATCATCAGTGATCTGCGCATGTTCGCTTCACTCATGCATATGTGATCCCGTTGCAAACTGGTAGTAAAGGTAAGTAAAACTCATTCCTGCTGCAGATGCTTTTCTTGAGCCTCCGGGAGGACGAAAATGGCCTCCCCATGCTTTGGAGACCCTCTGGAAACCTTCCCAAACTTCCGGTAGGCCCATTTTTCACCCTCGCCGAGCCTCTGCATGTGCCCTGCACTTATCTGCATTCAAAACGGGCCACGTGGGGACTCATGGGAGGGGCGGGGTGGGGTGGGCGAGGCCAGCCAGGAATGGGATTTAGGGGTTCTCTGAACTGCACAGAATCTTAGCTAGAGGTTCTCCCAAACCCCTGCTAACCCCCAGCAGCCCATCCCTCATTTTTCTAAACTTTTCCTCCTTCCTGACTGCTGTCAGACTTTGTGTCATTGGGCCATTCTTCTTTGAAGGAGATGCACGAATTTCCAACCTTTGCTGTTTGGATTCCTTTTATTAAGAGTGACCCAAGCTAAATCCGTTTCTTTTCCCATGTTAATAAGGCCAGGACTCAATGGCTGCTGCCTGCTGTGACCCAAAATCTCTGCCTCCTTGCTCTTCTTAATATATTAGCCATCCTGTGGCTGGCTAGGTATGTGGGAAGCAATAACCTTTTTGCAGCTGAAAGCTGTTTCCTTTGATGCCTTGCAGAGCTTTGAGTGAGTTTGAAGCACAAAATAAATAATTAAGAAGGGAAAAGAGAAAGAGAGAAAGAGAGAAAGAGAGAGGAAGAAGAAAAGGATGGGGAAAGTGTCAGATATATACTGATGGTCGTGCTCATTCAGTCTATGCGGAAGTTATTTAGGCCATACAGTTTCAGGTTTAAAAGTTATTTTATTATTTACAAATATACAATAATGAACAGGGTGTCCTGCTGCATTTATTACCCTGACTGTATGGCTCAGAGGTTGAGAGGGAGAGAAGTTCACTGCTGTCTTGCTGAGATGGATGGGAAGAAATTAGGGAAGATATCCAATTGATTTGTGGGTATGATTCCAATAAGGGAGTTCATTGGTTTATACAGTCACATGGGATGTCTGTAGACTTAGAAGACTTAACCCCTTCTGGTGCCTGGGGCATCATACGTAGGCAATATCTGACAGAAAGGATGGGGGGGGGAGAGAGGGAGAGGGAGAAGGTATCCATATCTTTAATATGACCTTGAGAATTGCATTGGTGAATTAGTGCGCTGAGTTCCCAAGTTATTTTTTGATGTACAAACTCAAATAACCACCTATTATTTTATTATAGTCCTCCACTCCTCTGCTCGCAACAGAATACCTTAAGCCACCAGGCTTGAAATCCTGGGCTTACACAATTTAGAACTACACCGCCTTCGGTCTGACCTAAGCGTAGTACATAAAATTATCTGCTACAACGTCCTACCTGTCAATGACTACTTCAGCTTCAACCGCAATAATACACGAGCACACAATAGATACAAACTCAAGGTAAACTGCTCCAAACTTGATTGCAGAAAATACGACTTCAGCAACAGAGTAGTCAATGCCTGGAATGCACTACCTGACTCTGTGGTTCCTTCCCCAAACCCCCAAAACTTTAACCTTAAACTGTCTACTGTTGACCTCACCCCATTCCTAAGAGGGGCGTGCATAAGCGCACAAACATGCCTACCATCCCTGTCCTACTGTCCCCATTTGTTCATATCCTTATCCTGTATTCATAATCATGTTTATACTAGGAGTGAAATCCAGCAGGTTCTGACAGGTTCCGGAGAACCGGTAGCGGAAATTTTGAGTAGTTTGGAGAACCGGCAAATATCACCTCTGGCTGGTCCCAGAGTGGGGTGGGAATGGGGATTTTGCAGTATCCTTCCCTTGGAGTGGGGTGGGAATGGAGATTTTGCAGTATCCTTCTCCTGCCATGCCCACCAGGCCATACTACACCCACCAAGCCACGTCCACAGAACCGGTAGTAAAAAAAATTGAATTCCACCACTGGTTTATACTTATATCTGTTATCTTATATGTATTTAACAAATAAATAAAATAAAAATAAAATAAAATAAAAAAATAAATAAAAATATTTCCCTTCTGAGCTCTTCCATGCTTGATGGAAATTCATAGATGGAACACAAATGTAATAATTCTTTCCAATGCTGTCCTATAGCAAGGATCTTCTACATAATGCATAAGGTAAGAAAACTAGTATTCTAAAGAGCTTCTCAGTTAAAACTTGGGGCACTTCCTTAGGGACATAATAACATGCATTGCTTCCATTCTGGAGTCGGCAGGGAAAAAAAAACATGTTGACTTGTTCCAATAGAAAAAAAAATGTATAGCTAGGGTTGAACCATGGCATTATTGGTGTTCTCTGAGCTTGGTTCCTTGTTTGCAGATGTTTCATTACCAAACTAGGTAAATTATTGGTATTGTACTGATGTTCCTCAAGAGAAGGTTCTGTTGCAGAAGATCCTTGAAAAAAAACTGACCAGTTGAATCCCTGGCAAACTAAAACTGAACCGAAACTGCATTAGTCACTCTTGGGGATGACCACTGGGCCATGGATGGAAGGAATGCAACTTTCCTGGTATTCTTTCCTTACTTCCCAACTGGGACGTTCCAGTTATTATTAATAAGAAAGAAATCTGGTTACTTCAACGTGAGACATTGTATAGTTCAGCACTCTCCATGTTATCTCCCAAATGGTACGTTATTTATTTGTTTGTTCAGTGATTGCTACCTCAGGCTTGGCAAAACATGCAGTGAATATTTTCTCTAATTGCATAGAGGTGGTCAGAAGCTAGATAGAACATAAAGAAAGTGAAACTGAAGCTCAGCAAGACTGAATGACTGTTTACCTAGACACCTTTGGATTCTCTGGTGACCTCTTCTCTTGACCTGGAGGGGATCTCGTTCCTTGGCGGAGCAGATCCATGACCAAAAGGTTCTTCTGGATTTACAACTACTACCATAACAATAGGTGAATCTTACCTTGCTGTGAAGTCCTACTCGAGGTGGAAAGCCTTAGGGATGGTAATTCATGTCCTCATTATGTCTCATCTAAAGATAAAGGTTCCCCTCGCACATATGTGCTAGTTGTTCCCGACTCATCTCCATTTCAAAGCCGAAGAGCCAGCACTATCGATCAAAAGGTCGGCAGTTCAGCGGTTCAAATACCTAGTGCCGCGTAACGGGGGGGGGGGGGAGCTCCTGTTACTTGTCCCAGCTTCTGCCAACCTAGCAGTTCGAAAGCACATAAAATACAGCACAGAAAAATAGGGACCACCTTTGGTGGGAAGGTAACAGCGTTCTGTGTGCCTTTGGCGTTGAGTCATGCCGGCCACATGACCACAGAGACATCTTTGGACAGCGCTGGCTCTTTGGCTTTGAAACAAAGATGAGCACCGCCCTCTTGAGTCGGGAACGACTAGCACATATGTGCGAGGGGAACCTTTACCTTTATCTTATGGATTGGAGAAGGATGTTCACCCATTCCATTCTCAATTGAGGAGAGGCAGTGTCAGGAGTTGCTGAAACAAGATCAATTAGTGGCTCAGTTACAATCTTTGTATCCAATAGTTTTCTCCTGAATTTTCTAACGTGTAGTGTATTATCTTGTTCATCCCTTGGTAAAGAGCCAAAAGCACTGATAAGGGCCACCTCAGCTGCATCTGGAAAAAGAACACCCCAACCTCTGAAATTTGTTGACACCTCGCACACCTGCAATTTCAGAAAGTCAGAAAGACTGGCTCTTGATTATAGCATTTGGAATGTAGAACTGCAGCCTGCAATGCTTTATCTCCAAATTGTTTTTCTTTAATGATGATGTTTTAATGTTGTTTCATGACTAATTACATTTTAATGTTTATTTATGTTACTTTTTTTTTACTATAATTCTTTTAATTAGGCTGCCCAGAGATTTGGGAACAAGGCAGGCTATAAATTGTGGTAAATAAATGTAGTGAAGAGAGAGATGTATGTATGTGAAAGAGACAGAAGAAGAAGAAAAAAAGAGAGAGAGAGAGAGAGAGAATGCAGTAGATTAACTAAAAGGGGAAACGAGTTGCTGCCAGTGCAATCTGTTTCCAGCACTTGGCTGCCAAACACTTGAGATAGAGAGAGACATTAAGGAAACGGAGTAAATATATAAGGTAAGGTAAAGCATATCGGTCCCCAAGACTAATTTTTCCTAGTTGATGTCCAAGAAGATTCTTCATTTCACGGGTGAAAATGGATGCTTTCAGCACTCCAGGTGAAATACAGTATGTAGAGATGGGACCAAGTGTCCATTGATGTAGTTTGTATACATGCACACACAAACTTAGTTTATCAGTTTAACTGTGGATATTATTGATTGGATTGCAAGATGGTTTTGTGCTTCAGCTTAATGGCAGAATGTGTGTGTGTGTGAGAGAGAGAGCCCTTGCAAAAATCCAACGTCCATTTTTAAAATATTCTTTGAGAGGTCCATTAGATACGAATAACATTTGTACTGAATTGTCTTCATTCTTAAATTATAAGACCAAAAAGTGACATACTTACAGGTGTAGTCAGACATTTTCTTCGAAATATTTTTGAGAAATTTCAAGGCGGAATTGAACACTGAAATTTTTAACTCGATTATAGACCCTACTGACAAATCCCGTACAATGAACCAAAACAGCTGTGAAACATTTGAGATCATCCAACTGCTCCTAACTGATCTTGAAATGATCTTGAAATAATCTTAGTGGATCTCAGAAAGATAAGCAAGGTTAAAAATTGATTAATATTTGGTTGGGAGCAGGAGTGAAATGCTACCGGGATCACCCGAACCGGTAGTACAAAATGCTACTGGTTCGCTGAACTGGTAGTAAAAAAAAATGTAAAAAAAAGTTCCGATGATCAGCTGAGTGACATGTGATCGTCAGAACTTTTTTTTTTCTTTTTTAAAGCATTTTTTACTACCTATTCACTCGAACCGGTAGTAAAAAAATGCTTTAAAAAAGTTTTTTAAAAGGTTCCCAAGATCACACACCACAACTGATTCTCTCCCCTCTTGCTGTTCTACTAACCTTCCCAAGCCTCCTTTAGGTGTGTACTGCATATATGCATGCAGCACACATTTGGTGCAAACTGAGCATGTGTGGCCAGCGAACCGGTAGCAAACCGGTTCAGATTTCACCACTGGTTGGGAGATATTTTGAAGAATCACTGGATTATGGCTAAAAAATTTCCATACTGTCGCCACGACAGCTCCATGGTTATATCCTGTTGCTGAGGTCAGCTCCTTATTAATCCCTGATTTTGTGGAACCTTAATAGAGTTTGCATTCAGGATAGAATTTCATTAACTATTCCACCTTCTTCCCAAGCATTTTACTTATGGTTGTGTCAGGTGCAAGGAATCAGTATCATTCATAAGGTTGTAGCATAGAAGACATATTCAAGCCTATACATAAGAACTTGGCCAATTAAAGTTTAACAATAAATTGGCACCAGATAAGAGTCAACTGAATTCAGCAAGGATTGGACTTGGAGTGCTTGTGGGAACACAAAGATTCTAAGATGATGACTTGCTTAACTCCACCCTTCAGCTCTATCTGCTCTTCTACAGGTTGAATTTCATATCTCATATCTGGATTATTTATTGGCAAATACTGTAGTATGGTTAAGAAATTCTCAGGATTTAGTTGAGCAGGTTGAAATATTGTGCTCCCCCCCCACCCGCCCCATTCCATGAATATTCTCATTCCTCGAATGAGAAAATCGTGACATCTAACTGGAACATTCTTACTACAAAAACCTAGCAACATGGAAATTTATATCCTTTGGAGATAACAGGTTTGGGCTAAGATAGGATTTAAATTATAAAACAATTATATATTTCCCCCTCAGGAAGTTATTAGATCATTCTACGCCGGAAAGATATGCCTCAGAATAATCTAAAATATATTCCATTCTGAAGGGCTATGTATTTAAAATTGATCAGTTTGAGAAAGGAATTGATAGTTTGCCAGCTCTCAGCTAATAATACCCTGTCCAGTTGTCTTTTATAAGGTAGCTCCTTATACTAGAGGAATGTAAAAATTTCAGGCTAAGGTTGAGTCAGTTTTATTATAGATAGGCTGGGCTTTTTGGCTTCTTCATAGCCTAAGCTTCTAAAAAATTCAAGGAGAATGGAAGCGGATTTGACAAACAAATATTAATATTTCTCCTAATAACCGGGATGGCCAGGGTGATCATTTGATGAGACCTAAGTATGAAATGGTAACTTCTTCATACAGAGATCTCTGTTGATTCCAGTTTTCTCTATTTCTTCTTTTCTAACATTTCATCTTTTTTTTTTTTTGGTTAATATACGAAAGTTGTACGCTCGTGCACTTTTTTTTTCCTTTTAATTTCCCATGTTTTTCCTCCTCTTGTGTTTTTAATGGTGGTTGTTCCACATACATCCCCTTTTCTTCCTCTCATTCACAAACACACGTATATTCTTTCTTTTCTATTAAGGAAGAAATTCCAGGACCACTGAGAGAGAGGGGAAGGGGGGAGAGAGAGAGTGAGTGAGAGACAGAGAGAGAAAGAAAATGAATGAATGAATGGATGGATGGATGGATGGATGGATGGATGAATGAATGAATTGTGGAACAATTCCCTCATTGAAAAGCAGGTACAGTATTTCAAGTATTTCAAGACTGGATAAACAGATAAACAGATTCTCATTCAAGTTAGTTATAACTAACTCATTAGTTAAAACTTAATGCCAGGTTTTAACACATTAGTTAAATGAGTTAAATTAGTTTAACTCATTAGTTAAAACCTAATGGTAGTCATCCTTTCAGTACTTCAGATTTCTCAGAACACTTCCATTCCACTGACCCTCAAGAACAAAAAAATAAAAATAAAAATGGATGCAGGGGGGAAAAAATGACGAGGATTAAACGTGCTGAACATTATGCTGAAATCCCAGGCAACTGAGGAATTTGCCAATGGTTAGAAAGTTCTCATCAAATCCACTATGATAGAAATGCTGGCCTCTGTTGCCAAATTTAGAAGATACAGTTATCCCCAGAATGTTTAACAGCATAATCACCTTTCATAATATCTGTTACCTCAGAAAAGGAAGGGAAAAAAAAGAATACAGCTCTTATTCATTATCACAAATGCACTGAAATTCACGCAGAAGCTTTTGAGAGCGAGGTATTCAAATCCTTGGTCTGCAGCTGATAAATACGTCGATTTCACTTTTCTTTCATTTTCTCTTTCACTTGGTTATCATCTGTCTTTTTTAAAAAAAAAACTCTCAACATCCCATTTGTAAAGGAAGGTGCAAATTAAAGTACATTCTTATCAGAGCTAATCAGCTGAAGGAAATTTTCATCCATCTCTAATTTTCTATTCTGTCTCCTACTAGAGGGAATATTCAGAGACAGTATCTGTTGCAAAATACATTTGTATCATTAAAAAAAATTCCTCCTCGGTTCTTGATTTAATCAGTTTTAAATACATGCAGGATTAAGCAGTCAGTCACCCGCGGAATGGAAGGAAGCATAAACAGTGAATCTGAACAGTCAGATTTGGCACTGAGAGGAAAAGGCTTGAAACGTTTTTTCCCTTAAAAGGAGATCGCTGATGATCTTAGGATGCTCACATCCGTCAAGAAATGTTGTATTTCAGAGCTGCTTTTTGGGTCCCGTTGATCAAAGCTGTTGAGACCTTGGCAAAAATGCAGAGAAGAGCAACTAAGATGATTAACGGCATGGAGACTAAAACATATGAAGAACGGTTGCAGGAATTGGAAATGTCTAGTCTAGAGAAAAGAAGGACAGGATAGAAGTGTTCCAGTATTTGAGGGGCTGCCACAAAGGAGAGGGGTCAACCTATTCTCCAAAGAACCAGAAGGCAAGACAAGAAACAATGTGTCAGCGTTCCGATGGACGTCCTAATTAAATCATGAGCCTTGAGCCAAGCTTCAAAAGAAATCCAGTTATTTATTAGGAGCTTCATGTCGGCACATTCCAAGTGAAGCCAACTCTGACCCCACATAATTTACGACCCAGGCATGACCCTGTTTCCCCCCTCCCCCCAGGGTGTGTAATCAATCACATTCACCAATGGAGCAATTTCACGGGTTATAGAGATCACTCCCCTCTGGCTGCTGTAGATAACCCTGGGAGTCAGCCTTGAGAGAGAGATATCTGGAATGTGCTTTTGTTTTTGGCTGCTGTGCTGCTTTGCCGTTTTCCCATCCCCCTCACCTACGGCAACTTGAGAGCAGGCCAGGGATGCTCTGCGAGTTGACACAATGGATGGAAACTAATCAAGGAGAGAAGACACCTAGAACTAAGGAGAAATTTCCTGACAGTAAGAACAACCAACCAGTGGAAGTCCATCAAGAAATGTTGTATTTTAGAGCTCCTCTGCGGGTCCTGTTGACATTTAGCATATAAACAGATCAATCTATAATTCTATTCCACTCCACTGCCTTTCAGAAGTTATTGAAATGTAATGAGCATGATTGGAGTTGGATCTCAAAACAGAAGTGTCATGGAGTTTCCTCCATTCTTGGACAGAAAGAGCTACTTTTCACATTCTTTTTAATACCAGTATAAAGAGAACATTTTGCCTTTTGGGATTTTTTTTTTTAAATTTGATTTATATGCCGCCCTTCTCCGGAGACTCAGGGAGGCTTACAATGCGCTAAGCAATAGCCTTCATACTTTTGTATATTTATACAAAGTCAGCTTATTGCCCCCACAAACTGGGTCCTCAATTTACCTACCTTAGAAAGGATGGAAGGCTGAGTCAACCTTGAGCCTTGGTGAGATTCGAACCTGCAATAATTGCAGGCAGCTGATGTTAATAACAGGGCTTTAGACCACTGTACTATCCAAGGCTCAATCCAAGGCTCAATCTTTTCCCCTATCTATAGCATAAAGGTAAAGATAAAGGTTCCCCTCGCAAATATGTGCTAGTTGTTCCTGACTCTAGGGGGTGGTACTCATCTCTGTTTCAAAGCCGAAGAGCCAGCACTGTCTGAAGACGGCACTAGGGATTCTATTCCTATTCCTATTCCTATTCCTATTCCTATTCCTATTCCTATTCCTATTCCTATTCCTATTCCTATTCCTATTCCTATTCCTATTCCTATTCCTATTCCTACTCCATTCCATTCCATTCCATTGTATTCTATTCTATTTCTATTCTGTTCTGTTCTGTTCTGTTCTATTCTTGACCTAGATTGCTTCTGATGAGTCTTCCTCCTCCTCCTCCAAACTGGGCATACATCAGGATTCCAAAATGTTAGCAAAATGGGCACATTCATAGCATGCATTAACGACAACCCATTGCACCATGAAGAATTTGGCAGAGCCTCTTGAAGATTAATACAGTAGGATAAGGCAGGATCTGTTGTTTTTGCCGCAGTTTGGAAGAAAGTGTGTTTCCAGACTAGGGAAAGAAAATAACAATTAAATGCTGCTGAAGTTCTTATTGCAGCCTGGAAATGTTTTCTAGAAATCTCTATGGTAAAAGTGCATCAAGATGTCACTGGTGTTATTATGATAATAGTAGGGAAAAATGGTAGAAAGCAACCATCATCAGCAATTGTTAGACAAGTTGACTTAAAGTTACTAATGCTAGATTTCCAACAATCTACTTTTTTTTTTTTTGGTCTTTTTCCTAAATTAATTGAGGATAAGAAAATCTGCACCTAGATTCATATTCCTTTGTGTGCATCATTCCTCCATACATCCATTTTTCCTCTCCCTCCGTTACCTTTTTTGCTTAATACATAAATTGTTGCAAGCGTTTTTTTCCCCTATATAATGCATTTTTGTTCACAGTCTTTACAAAAGACACGCATTTGTGCTTTTCCTTATAAACACATTTTCTGATTCAAGAACTGCATCACACAGTTCAGAGAAAGGGCATGTTTCATAGTACAGCTGTGTTTTGATTTGCGTTTTGGTTCATGAAGTGTGAATTAGGTAAGATGGCTTTCAAAAGGAAGCTAGGATAAATTCTTCTCCATCCTTAATTAGACTTGGGACCTTTGTCTCTGCGAAGCTTGTGTTCTCTGAGTACACTGTGCTTTTCGAGAGAAGCAAGGGGAGAAGGTCAAAGCATACAGAGCAGAAGATGACGCTAAGTTAGAATTTCCTGATTCAAAAACTCTCCTCTAGTCAGCCAGTTAAATTGCATCTTGTGGTGCCGTATATACGTGAATCCCCCTACAAAGCTAACTCAACCAACTGAGGTAGATTTCCTAGACGTTGCAGCAGAAGAACTCAAAATTAGGGTTTTATTTCAAAATATAAAGGCAAAAAACAGCCCTTCTTGACTTAAAGAAGTGGAAGAAAAGAAGCCAACATACAACGTAGGTTCCCATTGCAATGTGTCAGTTAACTGGCCACCCACAGGAGGCCTCTAAGACTGTTGCTTAGCAACTTCACATCCTTGTATAAAATGCTGTGAACAGGCAGAAAGCTGAGGGGAAAAAAGGAGGTGGGTGAGGGAAAAGCATCGCCTACCCTATCAACAATGCAGTTGTGGGTTATGTTTCATTCTCTTCTGAGGGACTGGTGGCTTTGTGCCAAAGTAGGAGAACCTCAATGCCGTTGAGCTTCCTGTTTTCCATCTCTCCTGTCTTCCAGACAGGATAAAGGGCACTCCGTGTACTAACATGTTTTGCCTTTAAGTAAAGTGAAATTCTTGATTACGTGGTAGATAAAAGTTTGGCAGTACAGTTGAGGGAGACACATAGGGAGGTTAAGTGGGTTGAAATTCTGCATGGACTTAAGCTGCGGGCTTAAGGATACACATAATGTTTAAACATAAACAGACAGACACAGACTTCAGAGGATAATTAAGAACTGCAGAAAAAACAATGGCTACCAACCTGCCTTCCATTGAGGACCTGTATACTGCACGAGTCCAAAAGAGGGCTGGGAAAATATTTACAGACCCCTTGCATCCTGGACATAAATTGTTTCAGCTCCTACCCTCAAAATGACATTATAGAGCACTGCACATCAGAACAACTAGACATAAGAATAGTTTTTTCCCAAATCCCATCACTCTGCTAAACAAATAATTCCCTCAACACTATCAAACTATTTATTAAGTCTGCACTACTATTAATCTTCTCCCTGTTCCTATCACCTATCTCCTCCCACTTATGATTGTATGACTGTAACTTTGCTGCTTGCATCCTTACAATTTATATTGATTATTTCCTGATTGCTTATCTTTATCCTATGACTATCATTAAGTGTTGTACCTTATGATTCTTCACAAATGTATCTTGTCTTTTTATGCACACCAAGAGCATATGCACCAAAGACAAATTGCTTGTGTATCCAATCACACTTGGCCAATAAAGAATTCTATTCTATTCTATTCTATTCTATTCTATTCTATTCTATTCTATTCTATTCTATTCTATTCTATTCTATTCTATTCTATCCTATCCTATCCTATCCTATCCTATCCTATCCTATCCTATCCTATCCTATCCTATCCTAATCATTGTGCCATATGAAAGTCTCCAGATGCGTCTACTTATATATACCGTATGTGGTGTTGGGCTCTCTCTTACAGATTCAGTTCATTGGTTCTCCAATAATTATTTGCATTGATTTATTATCATGACATTTGTCACACCCAAGTATTGTACAGTATTATTATTTTTATTATGGTTCATTCATTGCACAATAAGCCAGATCTTCAGTCTGGACTTGGTATTTTTATGCACCTATCGAGTACTTCCCAATGACCTGGGATATTTGTTTGTGTTAAAAGTATTGTTGCAGGATGTAAGATGTTCCAAGTAAAGCTGCCCTTTGCAATTGACTGATGGTCACTTTGTCAATGCTGGTAGTATGCAAGAAGTTCTGGGATTGCACCCAAGAGCATTGGTGAAATCCAAATGTTTTTACTACCAGTTCTGTGGGTGTGGCTTGGTGGGTGTGGCAGGAGAAGGATACTGTAAAATCTCTATTCCCACCGCACTCCAGGGGAAGGATACTGCAAAATCTCCATTCCCACCCCACTCTGGGGCCAGCCAGAGGGGGTATTTGCCGGTTCTCTGAACTACTCAAAATTTCCGCTACCAGTTCTCCAGAACCTGTGAGAACCTGCTGGATTTCACCCCTGCCCAAGAGTATTCGCTTGGGGACTGCAGCTGATCAAGACTCAAGAAAGCAATGAAGGGAACCAGAGTAAAATCATCTATTCTCTTCTGGACATCTTTTGTACATCATGCTGCTGGCTGAATGAAGAGAATGGGTCAAGCTGACAAGAGGAAGGAAGGAAGGAAGGAAGGAAGGAAGGAAGGAAGGAAGGAAGGAAAGAAGGAAGGAAGGAAGGAAGGAGTTGAAGACTGCAGATAGTACATCCCTGGCCTAACACTTGATAACTTGTTCAGCCAGTTTTGGTTTTCCATTAATTCTGAATCTTAGCAAAGCAGCACATTTGTAGTAGCTGCCAGCCACAGCTAATTTATTCTATTCTAAAAAAAAAGACATAAATTGTAAGAGACTTCAGACTCATAAGCAATTTTTGAATAAATATAATTGTTATCCAAATTATATCTTCAGAGCAGCTTTAGTTCTATGAATAACTAGCTCACTTCATCTAAACTTTTTTTCCTCTGCATTAGACCCAGAAAAAGTGTTCAGTCTTGTGTATTATCTGGTTAACATCCGATTTTTTAAAAAAAGAATGGAAAAGAATTCAGGAACATTAAATTCCACGGCTGAAAATAAGAAGTCACATTATTGTATATTACTAATTGCACACCTGGTACTCTATTTTTCCTCCAAGAGGCATTACTCCAATAAGGGAACACAGTCAAGAGTCATTTCCCATTTATTTGAAAAGATAAATTGCCCACAAGGGGAATAACAGGGATAATATTAGTTTGGAATATTTAATTTTTGCACTGAATCAGCAGATTCCCAAAGTTTTATAAGGATAGTGAAAAATTAATCAAGATCTTTCTGTCCTTTGGATTCTTCATGGTCTGCAATTATGGCCACCACATTAAAATAAAAATAGTGTAACCCAAAAAAAAAACCAAAAAAAACCCAATCCCCACTATTTTGTATAAATGATTGCTACCATAGATTATCTATAAAGCACTGGTTTAAATAGACCTAAGGGAAATGTTGAGGTTACTTCATCCAAATACAATGAACCCTTTAATGTACTTAACACTGCTATTGGGTTAGTGCACAATCTATGTTTGCACATTACAGTGATTTGTGAACTAACCAATCGGCTTAGATTCACACAACACATTAAGCTGTCCCAAAGCGGAAAAAGATCCAACCAAAGTTAACACTAATCAAGTTCAAAATGGGTTGCAAATACAGTTCCAGGTTTTCTATTTCAAGCACACTCAGGTGGAAGATAAAATCTGGGTCGGTCACTGGGATCAGATATTTACTCTTCCGAGCTTTCAGAATCATGCCAGAGCCCATCCTCAGGGAATTTATCTCTACTGGAATATGTGCTTTGGGCTATTCTATGAGTCATGTTTATATGGTGCCTATTGGCTGACTGGTGTGTTAATGGCTGGCGATTGGCTGTTGTTTCCTTGTGCTGTCGTGTCCTTGGCTCCTAAGTTCTTGATAAGCTGGTGGTGAATCAGCACTCCTGTTAACTGACAAGGGCCCCGTTTCTCGGGCTTCAATCATTTCCCAGGCTATCTTTGTACCTGCTCGGCCAACAATCTTAGTAGTTGTGAAATAGAATGAGTGTCCTTGTTCATTGCAATGTGAGATTCTGAAAGAGTAAAACTCCGGTCCTGTTGTGGTCCGCCAGCAGCCTGCGGAACTGGCAGCAAAGTTGGACAGTGAGGAGGCTGAGGAAGAACATGGGCCAGTCCTGGAGGCTGCGGAAGACCCAGATGAGGGCTCTGCGTCGGAGGCAGAGTTGGGGCCAGGGCCATCTGGGAGTGATGTGCAGACTCCGGAGCCTCTGCAGAGAGGCAGAGGAACAGGAGGAGCCTGTTCCTAGTGCACACATGAGAAGAGCTGCCAGAAGGCAAGAGCAGCTAAAGCAAAAAGGACGACTCAAGAGTAAGACCAAGAGATGATTGGCCCCTCCCATAAGGCTTAAAAGACCAGCAACGGCTTTTGGGCTCTTTGTTGGAAAACAACGTTGATAGATTTGTTTCTTGTCTTGCATTTATTTCTTGTCGGCGTCTTCTGCTTCTGAACTTCTGCCAAGAAAAGCCTTTGGTAGTTTGCCACAGTAGACCAAGGTTGGTGATAAGGTTGAAGAATTGTGTTATGAAGAATTTGTTTTGAATTAGTTTGGACTACGCTGAGAATGAGTTAATTCTCAGCTGTTCTAATAAAGTCTGTTTGTTTAGAACTAATTGTGTCTGATAATACCTACTTGGGCCTGGGTCACAACAGGTCCCAGCGACTGACCCAGAATTATTGTCTATGACAGAGCTAGCCATTAACATCTCAAGGTTGTTGTTGTTAATTGTGATGTCATGTCCGACCCATTGTGGCCCATGGACAACATTCCTTCAGGCCTTCCTGTCCTCTACCATCCTCTGGAGTCCATTTAAGCTCACTCTGACTGCTTCAGTGACTCCATCCAGCCACCTCGATCTCTGTTTCTTCTTTTGGCCTCAATCTTTCCCAGCATTAGGCTCTTCTCCAGGGAGTCCTTCCTTCTCATTAGGTGGCCAAAGTATCTGAGTTTCATCTTCAGGATCTGGCTTTCTCAAGAGCAGTCAGGGTTGATCTCCTCTAGGACTGACCGGTTTGATCACCTTGCAGTCCAAGGGCCTCACAGTAGTCTTCTCCAGCACCAGAGTTCAAAGGCCTCAATTCTTTGACATTCAGCCTTCCTTATGGTCCAACTTTCACAGCCATCCATTGCAACTGGGAACACCATAGCCTTGACTATACGTACTTTTGTTGGCAGGGTGATGACTCTGCTTTTTAGTAGAGGGCTTCAAAAAAGCAGCAGGAACATATAATATAAGTATGTATGAAGTTGTGTTTGATTATAAAGGGAAAAGTGCTTTCCTGCATTCAGAAATCACATAAATGAAGCAAAGGACATGTGCACCAAGTCCTTGTTAGCTCTTCATTTGACTTGGAAGAAGTGTAATGTCCAACTAACTGTTCCTTCTGTGCAAGCATGTGGGTTGGGTTGCCAGCACACTATACCCTTCCTAGAATTTTGACATCAATACAATGAGGTTGAAGGAGACCAGCCACACAGGCATTCAAATTACTGCCCATATATTTTGCCAAGAACTAACCCTTGCTTTCTAGTATTTCTTCTAGTGGTACTCATGGTGAAGAAAACACAACCCAAGCTCAACAAACCCGTTGCTGGCTACTTAGCCTTTAAACAGTCTGCGGCAATCATGAGGTCTTGAGTGGAGTTGAGCATGAATTGTCCTTGGAAAATTCTCCTAGGCAGGGAAACAAAGTGTCCAATTTCTCAAAATTTCTCCAGGAGTATAAGAACTACTCCAACACTGTCTCAATGTCAGAACTTCAACACTCCACCTACATATTCTATTCTACTCTATAGAAGTCTACGGAGATTCTCAGCCTTTCAGGTCATAGCTGTCTGAAAGGGCTTTTTCAAGAGGCAAGCGGACTTTCTGGTTTTTCTTTGAAGATGTTTCGCTTCCCATCCAAGAGAGCTGAAGAAGTTTCTTGGATGAGAAGCGAAATGCCTTCAAAGAAAAATCAGAAAATCCAGTTGTCTCTTGAAAAAACACCTTTGGGTCAATGGTGAAATCCAATTTTTTTTACTACTGGTTCTGTGGGCGTGGCTTGGTGGGCGTGGTGTGGCTTGGTGGGTGTAGCAGAGGAAGGATACTGCAAAATCCCCATTCCCTCCCCACTCCTGGGGGAAGGATATTGCAAAATCTCCATTCCCACCCCACTCTGAGGCCAGCCAGAGGTGGTATTTGCCAGTTCTCCAAACTACTCAGAAATTCCGCTACTGGTTCTCCGAACTACTCAAAATGTCCCCTGCCAGTTCTCCAGAATCTGTCAGAACCTGCCTGATTTCACCCCTGCTTTGGGTCTACTCTATAGAGTACAAATTCTATTCTTAGAATTCCTAAAGCCGCATCTCTTTCATCAACTTGAGTGAGAAGAGCTTTAAAAACACAGCAGACTTCCTTGGTTGGGCATTGATTTTTAATACAATGACGTATCCTGCGGTCAATATGGGAAGGTTCTCCCCACTCCTAAAAGAATATCATTCCAAAGGGATATTCCATGGCCAGGCTGAACATTCATCACTTTAATGTTTGCTTGGGTTTTTTTTCCCTCCCCACACACCATATCAACATCACCTTTCTCATTTCACAAACAAGCATCTTATTTCTATTACCTGCGACTCCTCACACATCATAATGTTGTTTCCATTCCTGACAAGAACACATTTCAAATATTAGGAGACATTTATCATCTCCCCACCCTGGAGTTATTTTCCTGCCAAGTGTAAGATGTTTAGTTATTTTAATCTTTCATTGTAAGTCATAGCTTTCTGCACCTGTAAGTCATTTTGGGATGTTTAAAAGATCTCTCTCCCCTTGTATGAGTGAGTGGGGTTTTTTTGGAGCGGGAGAGGGAGACCAAGCATATATACACTTATTACACAATCCGGCAGGAAAAAAAAAGCATTGAGACGGAAGGAATGGTTTTGCTTCTAGACTGCTTGTTGAGAGTTTAATCATTCTGACAACATCCTGATTGTTATTTACACTTTGCCCACATTCCTCTACTTCAGGTTTGCTTGGGTTTTTTTTTTTTTTTGGAGGTTAACAATAAATGTATTTGCTTGTTTATTTATCTATCAAACATCATTGTAATACTTTAATACCAGACTCTGGGCAGCATGGAATTATTACGAATATCAACCCTCCGTGTTATATCCAGAGAAATAAGAGTCAGAGGGAATGATTTGAGAGAGCTGTGCTTGTAGTCAGAAGTTATTTTGCCCATGGATATTTTTAAAAAAAGCTTACAAGAACAGATGAAGCCTTAAAAAAACCCCTTCTTTATTTTCAGATGTTTTCCACTTACTGCATGAATCCCTACAGACCAAACCTTGCTAATCTGCCTGTCTCTTCTTGAAATGTTTGGCAAAGGATAACCAGATCACGGTGTCTCTAGTCTATTAGAACACTATTTTCCAGCCTTGAGATCTTACAGATGGTCAGATGTCACATGTCAGAATTCTCCATAATAGCCATCTGCTTAGGGAATTCGGGGAGTCTACACATCTGGAAGTTCCCAAATGTGGGACTTATTGATCGACAATCAACAATATAGGGTAAGTTGTCTTTGACAACTCTTCTTTTTCTGTATTTGATATATTCCTCTTTCATGCCCATCACTCTCTTTCTGCTTCTCTTCTTCATGGCGACATGGCCAGAATCATTGGAGACTGGTTTTCTTTAATCTGCTAAGGATAAGTGAATTCTTAAAATGTAATCAAATTTATTGTCTCGATTTTCTAAACATTTTCCCACAGATGTCAGGGTTCCAAGTAACACCCTCAACGAAATCGAACTCCGAGGCTTGAGTTTCCTCAAAGCCAATTTTTATTAGAGATGTCATATTGGCACATCTGGGAAAACCCGAATCTGAGAGCTTCCGGGTTTTCCTCACCCAAAAGAAAGTTCAAGTCCTTGCCCTTCACCCACATGTCCATCACACAAACCAATCAGGTACCTTCTGGAACAGAAGATACTTCCTCATTTCTCTCAGCACATCTGTAGGGCACAACGGCCTTGACTTTCTGGAAAGAATGTTATTTTGACTACATATCATCTTCACTCCATCCAATCCCCCGTCCCATTTACCCACAGTAGAATTTGTGGAAGGCCTGAAGGCTCAAAGGTAAAAGATGGCTTTCAGGTCTGACAACATATCCCCCCCCCCCCCCCCCCGGATTTGGGCAAGCAGAAGCTCCAAATCTATATATGGCTACCAAACTTTGACTGTGAGATTCATAAAGCTCACATGTTCATGAACTAGAACACAGTCTTATAAAGTATGAGTAATGGTATGTGGGATGGACCTGGGAAGGCAGGAGGGAAAGTCATGGCCTGGACAACTGGCATGTAAAAGAGAGGAGGATTTAACTATTTTGTACTATTGAAGTAGCCACTAAGTTAATTTATATTTTGGTGATGTCTCATGTAGTCTACTGTAAAAGTTTGCTGGCAGACTGTTGTGACCTAGGCTTACGGAGTCATTACAAGACACAGTTAGTCCCAAATTTTATTGTAACAGC
Organism: Ptyas mucosa; assembly: GCA_012654045.1. Lineage (NCBI taxonomy): Eukaryota > Metazoa > Chordata > Lepidosauria > Squamata > Colubridae > Ptyas > Ptyas mucosa. The sequence continues at coordinate 308,122 of WNWU01000044.1, read as the reverse complement.
TGAGAATTACGTTCATTCCCAGCTGAGTCCCAATTAGTTGCAAAACAAGTGCTTTGGAAGAAGTCCTTCGGGATAATCACCAACCTTTATCTTCTTTGACACCCTGCCAAAGGCCTTACTTGGCAAAGCCCCGCAAAGTTCAGAAACAAACAAGAAATGCTGACTGGAAACAGAGTTAGCAATGTTGCTTTCCTGCGAAAAGGCCCAAGTGCCTTTGTTTCTCTTTTAAGCCTTATGGGAGGGGCCAATCATCTCCTGGCCTTACTCCTGAGTCGTTCTTTTTGCCTTAGCTGCTCTTGCCTTTTGGCAGCTCTGTGCATGTGTGCACTCGGAACAGGTTCCTCCTGTTCCTCTGCCTCTTGGCTGTCTGACTCTGGGGGCTCCGGAATCCACGCATCACCCCCATCTCTGCTTCCAATGCAGAGCCCTCAGCCGGACCTTCCCCAGACTCCAGGACTGGCCCATGTTCCTCCCCAGCCTCCTCACTGTCCAACTCCACTGCCAGCTCCACAGGCTGCTGACGGACCACAACCCAACATGCTGCCTTTTCCCTTTATCCTTTGGGTTGGCTCAAGTTATCATGGTCTTCAACCTCACCTGATGGCCTCTTATTTAACTATCACTCAATCAGATAGTGTGAAGAAAGTTTGATAACCCCTTACTTACAAATATCTATATTTTTCTAGGCTAGTTTCCTAAATAATGTTCATTCATTGAGACCCTGTTTGATGAACTCTAAAGGTTCATCCCTTTCCACACAATTGTTATATAACATTGTTATGGTGGAAAAGACACGTGTTTCCAATGAATCCCCAGTGCTGCTGGGTAGAATCTGGCCATCTGTGCCATCGTGATAGACTGTTTATCCTTAAGCAGCCACTGAAGATAGGTAGTGTTGGAACGGCCGGGATACCTAGCAGTTATTGGCAGAATAGGTTTTTTTCCTAATCTCCGTATAAAAGGAACATCTAAGAAGCATGTGGCCCACAGTCTCCACCTCTTCTAAGCCGCAGGGACAGTCTTTCCGTGAGTGGTATCCTTTTATACTTGCCATACAGGATGTTCTGCCCCAGCTACGGACCCCCAAAGAACGCAGCACACAGGAAGTCTGTACAAACATTAGTTTACTAAATTAAACAGCCTTTCAAACAAAGGCTGTTAATTAACTTTCTTAACAGCCTACAAGAATCCAAAGAATAAATAATCGTAATCTTACTATGGTTGGCAGAAAGCCCAGAAGCAATTTGCAGGAAACTGATAAGAGAACTAAGATGCAAAGGAGAGTGAACGAAGTTGTTCCCTGCAAATTGCTTCAGTCGTCGTCCTTTCTTAAATAGGCTAAGGGAGGGGCCAATTAGCCCCAAGCCTTACTCTCGAGGAAACCTGAGGAGCCACTCCTGCCTTTTGGCAGTTCTGCGCGCCCGTGCATTGAGAAGAGGCTCCTCCTCTTCTTCCTCTTCACTTAAAGGAGCTTCTGGAGGTTCTGAAGGCCCTGGCTGAATCCCCGCCTCTGGCACCACATCTTCTCCAGCCTCCTCATTGTCCGACTTGAGTGCCAGCTGCACAGGCTCTGGCTCAGCCTCCTCGCTGTCTGAATCAGCTACTAGCTGCATAGGCCGCTGACGGGCCACAACACAGGATGGTCAATGGAAGTGCATGGCACCATGCAAGTGCAAATGCTTTCCAGTGGTTTGCTGACTCCAACTGACTAAGATAGCTGGCCGGAGCAACAACACGTCTAATGGCATCTGGAGCCAGAAACAGCAGAGCTTTCCCTAAGTCTGCCTGCCTCTTGATGTCCTCCACCTTTCGTCGCAAGGTTTCTCTTGCTAGATCACAGTCCACCTTGAGTATTAAAGCTGGGGAGAAGCCTAGTTTGGCAAGGTTAGGATTTCAATGTTAAGGATTCAAACTCAGAGCAACTATGGCAATCTTTGCATAAGCCAAATAATTATATACTCATTCAGACCTTAATATGTTAGGTACCAACTGAGGTGCTTCAGAATAACAGAAGAACAGTGTTGGAAGGGACCTTGGAGGTCTTCTAGTCCAACCCCCTGCTCAAGCAGGAGACCCTATACCATTCCAGACATGTGGCTGTCCAGTCTCTTCTTAAAAGCCTCCAGTGATGGACCACCCACAACTTCTGAAAGCAAACCATTCGCCTGATTAATTGTTCTCAATCAATTAAGTAAGGAGGATTGAAAAGTCCTCCTTACTTCTAGCTTGCTTCTCTCCTTGATTAGTTTTCATCCATTGTTTCTTGTCCTGCCTTCAGATAAAGCTAGCCATTGACTACCAGTTCACAACAGGGTCGCGCTCGCGCGTTCGCTTCGCTCCCTCAAGCGCCTTGCTTCTGCGCATGCGCAGATCACTTCTGCTGACATCAGGGTCAGTGGGCGGAGCCTCCCACCGGTTTTGCTACCGGTTCTATAGAACCGGTCCGAACCAGGGGCAACCCAGCAATGGTCCAATGCCTCATAGGATCCCATCTCTTCTAAACTGTTCTGGAATCAAAAGGTGTAGCACCCTCCTCTTCAGGGATGCTATTCAGCAGGTTCTGACAGGTTCTGGGGAACCGGTAGTGGAAATTTTGAGTAGTTCGGCGAACTGGCAAATACCACCTCTGTCTGGCCCCAGAGTGGGGAGAGAATGGAGATTTTGCAATATCCTTCCCCCAGGAGTGGGGAGGGAATGGGGATTTTGCAGTATCCTTCCCCTGGAGTGGGGTGGGAATGGAGAGTTTGCAGTATCCTTGCCCTGCCACACCCACCAAGCCACGCCATGCCCACCAAACCAGTCTCACAGAGCCGGTAGTAAAAAACATTGAATTCCACCACTGCTCCACTTCATCTCCATCTCTTCCTTGGGTAGAGAAACTAAGCACACGGCCAGCTTCTTTAATGAGTGTTGTGTGTCCCGCAAGGTCTTCCCTTCTGCCAATCATTCTCTCCTCCCAGCCAACCTTTGCTGATTTGTTTGCTCATTTCACTTCCCCTCCTTGTCCTTAACAACTTCTTTATGGGGCATTTTTGCACCAGGATGACTAGAGATAACAGCTCTCTCTCTCTCTCTCTCTTTTTTTTTTTTTGGTCTCTTAATTGTTCATTATGCCTTTGTTGGCGCTTTATGTTCAAAACGCATCTTTTAATTCCCCCTTCCATTTAAGGGGAATTGCTTAATTTTATTTAATAACCTGACTCATTTTCCCATGGCCCTGTGTATGGATGTTTGTGGTTTGAATATATAATCTGGATTTCCCTTGGTTTATTCAGGTTACTGTCCATTTGTTTTGCCTTTTAATTATCCCAAGGCAGGTTTGGAAAGAGCAAACAACATTTAAAACGGAGAAAGGAAGGAGTATTTGACCACCATATGTTTCTTCAACCACAGGGAAAGATAAGAAAAGGGGTTCTCCTTCTACTCGTATATCCCATTCATCCATGGCTCTTAGATGAGCATTAATAAGAGAAAATGAACCTGGCACCAAAGAAGAAGAGGATGCCAATATTTCTCCTCCTCACTTTGTGGACCAGCCTCTGAGGGGATCCTGGCAGAGCTGGCATTTGTCAGAAACAAAGCTTATTATGTGGAATTGTGTCAGATGTTGAGGACTGGTGCAAAGAGATAATCAAAGTCTTCCAGCACTAATTACCTGAGCCCAACAGAAGTCCTAGCTCAATTTGGAACGCTGGAAGAAATAAACAGAATGCTCTGAGCTACGGCTGAAAATGTTGGCTTAGCAAGCAGCTAAATGGATGGTACAGCAGTGCTAAGTGGGAACTTGGGCTGAAGGGAGCAAATCCATCTAGAAATCTCTTATTTGTCTGCATAATTCGTAACCCACTGAGATGAATTCAGACAAGCCAACCCGAGTGCTCGACAAGGAAATACTTTGGAGATCCTTGGGAGGGAATTTAGAGGACAGAGGAAATGGCCTTGAGGGACAGGAGGAACAACTGCTACGAAAAAATTGGTCATCTATAAAAGGCAAGATCAGGACAGGCGTTTAACCCAAGTACGATCTCAAACAAGCCACCCCTAACTCACATGAAGATAAAGAGAGAGAGGGAGGAAGTGCATTCAGCAATAGCAATAGTGCTTAGATTTCTATACCACTTCACAGTGTTTTACAGCCCTCTCTAAGCATTTTACAGAGTCAGCATATTTCCTCCAACAATCTGGGTCCTCATTTTACCCACCTTGAAAGGATGGAAGGCTAAATCAGCCTTGAGCCTGGTGAGATTTGAACTGCCAAATTGCAGGCAGCCGGCAGACAGCAGAAGTAGCCTGCAGTACTGCATTCTAACCACTGCGCCACCATGGCTCATAAACTTGAAAGATTCAGGCTTGCAAGATTCAGTTACTACAGCTTTACTGATTATACAGGTAGGCCTTGACTTACAACCACAATTGAGCCCCAAATTTCTGTTGTTAAATGACACAGTTGTTATGTGACTTTTGCCCAAATTTACGACCTTCCTTGCCACAGTTAAGTGAATCGTTACAGTTGTTAAGTTAGTAACATGGGTTATGAAGTCAATCTGGCTTCCCCCTTGACTTTGCTTGCCAGCTTTGCTTGCTTGTCCCACATGCAACCATAATAAAGACGACTCTGTGGTTAAGCATCTGAATTTTGATATTGCAACAGTCATAAGTGTGAAAAATGATCATAAGTCAGCTTTTTTTTTTAGTGCTGTTGTAACTTTGAACAGTCCCTAAAATAATAGGTGTAAGCCGAGGACTAGCTATAGTCATGACTTGCATGGCATTGGATTCTTAGTCTGATCTGCCTTGAAATGCTAACAGGGATCAAAAATTGCAGCTTTAGAATTTTTTATTGGCCAAGTGTGATTGGACACACAAGGAATTTGTCTTGATGCATAGGCTCTCAGTGTACATAAAAGAAAAGATACGTTCGTCAAGAATTTACTGAATTCCACCAAAGACTGCCAGGGGAGGAGTGATAGATTACTGATGGAATGGGCCTTTAGATTAAGGAAGTTTTAGGTTTAGTTTGAATTAAAAGGAGGGGATAATCTATGTGGAAGAAAAACGATCTGAAATCCTGGAGATTGGTTGGAGGAAAAGGACTAGACCAAATAAAACATAGTTTGCTTTGATATTAAAGAACGTTTGTTGAGGAAGTCCCATAAACTCAATAAAAGATAATGTATGTGGATTTGGAGAAGACCCTGCATGAGTAGTGAAATCCAATTTTTTTACTACTGGTTCTGTGGGCATGGCTTGGTGGGCGTGATATGGCTTGGTGGGTGTGGCAGGGGAAGGATACTGCAAAATCTCCATTCCTACCCCACTCCAGGGGAAGGATATTGCAAGATCTCCATTCCCATCCCACTCTGGGGCCAGTCAGGGGTGGTATTTGCTGGTTCTCCAAACTACTCAAAATCTTTGCTACTGGTTCTCCAGAACCTGTCAGAACCTGTTGGATTTCACCCCTGCCCTGGGTCCAATATCCAAATGTTCAGTTGGAACTTTCTAATGCCATTGACAAAGTGTTCTTCCTTTGATTGATTTTGTTTCAAAAGGCCAGGATTGTGAAGGTACTCTGTTTTCCAGTCTGCAGCCTCCAAGACTTCCCTTGTTGTGCTGGTCTCTGACTGTGATCATGATTGATTGATTGGTTGGTTGGTGGGTGGGTTGGTTGACTTTCTGTGAATCCATTCCATCTCCAAAAAGTTTCTTTTTCTCAAGCATTTTCAGTCAAATTTCCTGACAGTCAGAACAATTGGAACAGCTTTCCTCCGGAAGTTATGGGAACTCCATCACTGGAGGTTTTTAAGAAGAGACTGGACAACCATTGCCTAAAATGGTATAGGGTCTCCTGCTTGGGTAGGGGGTTGGGCTGGAGGACCTCTGCGGTTCCTTCCAATTCTATTATTCTGCTCTGTTATTCTTTCTATGATTACGTGTAGCCATCCCATCAAGCCCAAAGAAAATCCAGAATGGTATAGGATCTCTTGCCATGAGCAGGGACTTGGACTAAAAGACCTCCAAGGTCCCTTACAATCCTATAAGGAGGTTTGGTGGTGCAGCAGACTAAAGTGCTGTTAAGTAGCACTTAGCTGCCAGCTGCCTGCAATTACTGTGAGTTCAAATCTCACCAGGCTCAAGGTTGACTCAGCCTTCCATCCTTCCAAGGTAGGTAAAATGAGGACCCGGATTGTGGGGGCAATAAGCTGACTTTGTATAAAAAAAGAACACCGCTTGGGGGGGGGGGGCGTCAAAAGCCCTACTAAGCAGGTATATACAAAAGTATGAAGGCTATTGCTTAACGCATTGTAAGCCATCCTGAGTCTCCGGAGAAGGGCGGCATATAAATCGAACCAATAAATAAATAAATATTATTCTATGTTCTATCAGAAAGATGGAAAGATATAGAGCCAAAATTAGAAGCAGTAGCATTTCTGGCAACCAAAAGAAATTCTAAAAACACCTGAAAATCAAAAGGAAATTCTCAAATACTCTAAGAGTGAAGGTGTTGTTGTTTTTTTAAGAAAAAGGTGTTGGGAGAAGAAAAAAGAAAAGCAGAACTTTTCAAAATTGTAAAAACAGAATTCAGCACAGCGTTATTACTCACACATCTTTATTTTTCTTCCTTGAATAGAAGCTGGTTTTGGAAATGAGTTCAGGTTTGCCCAGCCAGATTCCAAATTGAATCAAGAGGAGGTTAAATATCGTACTGTTACTAGATCTGACATTCTGAAAGACAGCTTATTTCTAATCTGCAAGGAAAGCTTCTTTTGAAAGTCTTTATTTTTTTTTCTCTCCCCCCTTTGCTGACTCACACAGCTCCATTTATCTAATTAAACATTGGTATTTCTCCCTTCGTTTTGTTTTCAAGTTCAAGAAATGGGACATAAGTAAGATGGATATTAAAAGGTTTTTGTTCTTTCAAAACCAAGTGACTTTTATTCTGCTCCAGAAGGCTAATGTTTAAATGGTAAACATTTGTTGTCTTTCAAAGGGAATTTATACTTGCAAGCTGAGTTTCCTTAATTCTTCTTGTCTCAAATCTCATCTTTCTTCCTTTCTCAGGAAACATCTTTTTAACACCTTATTGATGCTATTCAAAGGCAATTAATCTGCAAGACCAAAATACCAATGAACTAAATTAATAGCATTATTATACTTTAGTGTATGATGAAAACATGGCAGAAGAGAAGCAAATATATACACACACAATCCCCTATTGATAGCATGATTTTAAAAAAACCGAGATTCCATTTTACAAATAGTCCTTGACTTACAACCGTTCATTTATTGATTGAAGTCACAATGGCACTGAAAAATGTGACATATGACTTGGTCCTTGCACGGTTGATCATCGTAGCATCCCACGGTCATGTGATCAAAATTCAGGTGATGACGATGTATTTATGACGGTTGCAGGGTCATTTGAGACTTTCCCAGCTAACTTCCGATTGGCAAAGTCAATGGAGAAAGCCAGATATGCTTACTAACCAAGTGATTTACTTAACAACCGCAGGATTTGCTTAACAACCGCAGCAAAAAAAATCCTAAAATCGGACATGACGTAGTTACTTGTTTATATCATCTGTAGCTTAGTACACTGGGTGAACTGTGTCAATCTTCCTCAATCAGATGATCATGAGATAGAATGTTCGTCTTAGATAACTGATAAGGATTAAGAATTCTGGGAGTTGTGATCTTGACTTACATGTTTAGGGCTTCAAGTTGGGGAAGGTTTATCTAGCATCATACCAACATCAACTCCTATTTGTCTCCGGTGCATAAGCTCTCAGTGTACATTCAACAATAAAGGTAAAGGTAAAGGTTCCCCTCGCACATATTCCTTCCTTCCTTCCTTCCTTCCTTACTTCCTTCCTTCCTTCCTTCCCTCCTTCCCTCCTTCCTTTCTCCCTTCCCTTCCCTTCTCCTCCTTTCCCCCCTTTTTTCTGTTTTCTTCATTTTTCCTTCCTTCCTTCCTTCCTTCCTTCCTTCCTTCCTTCTTCCCTCCCTCCCTCCCTCCCTCC
>WNWU01000044.1:282367-293433 GCA_012654045.1 Ptyas mucosa | reverse complement strand
TGGATGGATGGATAGATGGATGGATGGAAAGATAGATAGATAGATAGATAGATGGATAGATAGATAGATAGATGTATGGATAGATGATAGATAGATAATAGATGGATAGATGGATAGATAGAAGATAGATGGATAGATGATAGATAGATAGATAGATAGATAGATAGATAGATAGATAGATAGATAGATAGATAGATAGACAGATAGATAGATAGATGATAGATGATGGATGGATGCAGGGTGGTATTCACTTACCTTCGCTACTGCTTTGCAAATGTGGACGCGCATGTGCGCTACCTTCACTCACACACGCCACCTCCGCGCATGGGCAGAGCTTTCTGCGCATGTGCAGAGGGTCAAAAATGGGACGTGATGAAATCCGGGTGAGTGGGCGGAGCCTCCTGCAGCTGCTGCTACCAGTTCGCCTAATAGGATAGAACCGGCTGAATACCACCACTGGATGGATGGATGGAGAGAGGGAGGGAGGGAGAGAGGGAGGGAGGGAGAGAGAGAGAATTAATTCAAGGTCATTTGATATGACCTTGAGAACTGCATTGGTGAATTAGTGCTAGAGTTTTGTGATTGATTTGGTGTGGGGGGGAAAACCCGGGAGTCTCTCAAAGCAACAACGAGTGGATGGAAAAGTCAATGTTCTCTGGAAAAACAAAAATGGTTTGAGTCCTTCAAATCTTGCACTCTGGGAAAGAGAACTTCAAACATCTCTGAGGAATCCCATCTTAACGTATTCACTAATGAAGAGTTTTGCTGTATTTAGTTTCCAAGATTCTGTATATTAACTGCTTTACTTTCTTCACGATAACCCTAATTGATAATCTTTCTGAGTTGTTTTCTATTGTTGAGGGATTTTTACGAGAGGCATTGATTTTATGAGAGAGTGGGGAACAAATCATCCATTCCACTCACAGCCTTTGAAGGGAGTATATATACAATATGCGTGTGGATTTGTGTGCTTGTGCATGAAGCATAAGCGTATATTATAAGCCAATCTTACCTCTCATTTAATGTTGTTATCGAAATCTGACCCCTCATTTAATGCAAGTTTTTTGATTTGGTTAAGGAGAACTACCGGTATTTCTTTTAGCTGGTTGTCATCAAAAGTGGAACTTCAAGAAGTTTTCTTAGTGTTTTCAAAAAAACATTTCCTTTGTGTGCCACATTCCTTAGGTTGTAAACCTAGCCATAAAATTATTGAATACTGCTCTATGTTTATAAACCAGCCTAGTGTAAGTGAGTTCAATTCCTTCCATGATTCATTCATAAGCAGGGTAAAACTTACAGAAATGAAATAAATAATGCATGCAAAAAAGGATTCGGACAACCTCGAGTAAATATTTGCAATCTAGCTCACAAATGCACCACGCTTCCAAGGACTGAAGAGATGGCCTGACTTTTTTCCGTTTCTGAAAATCCCCTCTCCCGTGAGACTGAATACAGGTATTCCGTGAGTTACGACCACCGTTGAGCCCAAAATTTCTGTTGCTAAGTGAGACAGTGGTTAAATGGGTTTTGCCCCCATTTTACAGCCTTTCTTGCCGCAATTGTTCAGTGAACCACTTAACAGTTGTTAAGTTAGTAGCACAGTTGTGAAGTGAATGTCAAGAACCTGGGAAGCCAGGAGATTCAGGTAGTTCGAATGAGTATAAAGATTTATTGCAAGCTTCAGCTCTCTACAAGAATCTGGCCAATTGACCGTTAAGGGAAATGGGCGGGAGATAAGAAAGGAATTCAAGGTGGGCTGGATTTAGCTCTCTTGTGGTCACGCAGGGATTCATGACTTATGACAAGTTTGACCCCTCCCTCAAACTTTGGCCTGGTCCTCTCCTGCACTGAATCTAGCTTCCCCATTGATTTTGCTTGTCCGAAGGCCACAAAAGATTACCGCATAACCCTGGGACATTGCAACAGCCGTAAATATGAACCAGTTACTAAGTGTCCAATATTTAATCACGTGACCAAGGGGGTGTTACAGTGCAGTGATGAAATCCAAAATTTTTACTACCGGTTCTGTGGGCATGGCTTGGTGGACACGGTGTGGCTTGGTGGGTGTGGCATGGTGGGCGTGGCAGGAGAAGGATACTGCAAAATCTCCATTCCCTCCCCACTCCTGGGGGAAGGATATTGCAACATCCCCATTCCCACCCCACTCCTGGGGGAAGGATACTGCAAAATCCCCATTCCCTCCCCACTCCTGGGGGAAGGATACTGCAAAATCCCCATTCCCACCTCACTCCTGGGGCAAGGATATTGCAAAATCTCCATTCCCACCTCACTTCTAGGGGAAGGATACTGCAAAATCCCTATTCCCTCCCCACTCCTTGGGGAAGGATACTGCAAAATCCCCATTCCCTCCCCACTCCAGGGGAAGGATATTGCAAAATCTCCATTCCCACCCCACTCCGGGGCCAGCCAGAGGTGGTATTTGCCTGTTTTTCTGAACTACCCAAAATTTCTGCTACCGGTTCTCCAGAACCTGTCAGAACCTGCTGGATTTCACCCCATTACAGTGGTCCTTAGTGTGAAAAAATAGCCATACGTCACTTTTTTTTCAGTGCCTTTGTAACTTTGACCGGTCACTAAAGGAAATGTTGTATGTCGAGGACTATCTGTAGGGAACATGAAAGAAGGCCACAGATAGCAAAAAGCCAAGGTATAATGGCAGTATACTATTTCTGTTTCCTAGCAGATAGAGGATAGCAATACTCTAGATGAATTAAGGCACTTTAATCCAATATATCCCCCAACCATCTGTTGATCCCAAACCTGGCAAAGTCACATCTGCTCATACTATCTTCAGCAGTGTCTGACCTGCACTTGATTTGCAAGTTTATAGGCCAATTGTGAATGTAAATGATGTGAAAAAGGAAAGTAAAGGAAGGAACAAGGCTATTAGGATAGATGCCTCTTAGCCAAAAGGAAAATAATAAGATATGGAGGGTGTTTTTTTTTGGGGGGGGGGGGGGAGTTTTTTCAGCTGAGGACCAAATACTGAAGAGCTGTAAAATAAATTATATCATGTTGCCAGTTCCAAATAAGTACGGTAAATAAGCTTGAAATCTCGGCGGGATATTAGGAAGAACCTTTAAAAAAAAAAAAAAACCCTCAACTCTTCTTTTTCATGCTTGTAGCTTCTTAACCAGCTCGAAAAGATATGGGCTAGAATAACAATTTGCATTTATGTTTATTTTGACATTAATGCAGCTTAGAGCCTTGCTGACATTAACGTGCATTTTTCTAACCATGTCCTTTAAAAATGTCTTAAAAGAAGATACTTGTTATTTATTCTCTGCCCTTTTTTTTTAAAGGTGCAAACAGCGGTTTCGTGTTTTCACAAAATATGATGCAAAAACAGGTTTTGCCCAGATATCCTGTCAACGGATGTTGTGATGGTCACAAATGTGAAAAATGGCCATGTAAGTCACCTTTTTCAGTGCCATTGCAACTTCAAACAGTCATTAAATGAACTGCTGTAAGTTGAGGGCTGTAGTGGAAATTTTGAGTAGTTCGGAGAACCGGCAAATATCCCCTCTGGCTGGCCCCAGAGTGGGGTGGGAATGGAGATTTTGCAATATCCTCTTGCCAGGAGTGGGGTGGGAATGGGGATTGTGCAGTATCCTTCCCCTGGAGTGGGGTGGGAATGGAGATTGTGCAGTATCCTTCCCCTGCCATGCCCACCAAGCCCCACCCACCAAGCCACACCACGCGCACCAAGCCACACCCATAGAAGTGGTAGTAAAAAAAAAATGGATTTCACTACTGGACGCACCTCTATACTTATGAGTCTATGCACTTTTCACCTATTTTGCTGGAGTTACTTTTTGGATTCAATTTATAGGCAAGGTCTACCTAATTCTGATTATGCTGAAGTCAGGTTCTTTGAATGAGTCTCTGCTCCCATGTGATCCTACTCTGATCCCAACATTAGATTTCAGGTGCCCTTAAAGTAAGGACAGGTAGTCCTTTACTTTACCCCTTTAATTAGTTATTTAATGAGCATGAAGGAGATGACTTCCTCTTTGGTGGGTCTTAAAAAAGGAATAGGGCAAAACAACGGGCTTGCCAGCATCCATTTGGGGCCTCTCCAGTCCTTTATTGCCAAATAAAAATTCAATTTATAGGCAAGGTCTACCTAATCCTGATCATTCTGAATATTTTTCCCCTGGGAGGTGCATGCAAGTTCTCTTAATCATTATTTGGTCTGGCTTCAGCTAAGCCTAACCTTTGCCAGACCAATTCTCGAATACAGCTCATCTGCCTGGAATCCACACTGTATATCGGACATTAACATGATTGAATGGGTCCAGAGGTATTTCACAAGAAGAGTACTCTACTCCTCTGCTCACAGTATAATCCCCTTACGCCACCAGGCTTGAAATTTTGGGCTTGGACAATCTGGAACTGTGCTGCCTGCGGTCTGATCTAAGCATAGTACACAAAATTGTCTGCTACAATGTCTTACCTGTCAACGACATCTTCAGCTTCAATTACAATAATACACAGGCAAACAATCAATACAAACTCAAGGTAAACCACTCCAAACTTGATTGCAGAAAATACGACTTCAGCAACAAAATGGTCAAGGCCTGGAATGCATTACCTGACTCCATTGTTACATCCTCAAACCCTCACAGCTTCAACCTTAAACTGTCTACCGTGGACCTCACCCCATTCCTAAGAGGTCCATAAAGGGGTTGTGCATAAGCGCACCAGCGTGGCTACCATCCCTGTCCCACTGTCCCCACTTATTTGTACTCATTTCCTTTGTTCATATTTATACCTGCTATCTTGTACATGTTTGACAAACTAATAAATAAATAAAATAAATAAATCATAGGGAGCCAAATAGGTATCTTTAAGTCTTTGCAGAAGCCATTTTAAAATTATATTCTTCAAACCATGAAATTTAAATGGACTCCATTTTGGACTGAGCCTTGATAAACTCTGCAAAGTCGGCTGTGGTGCAGGAGTATCCAACCTTGGCAACTTTATGACTTGTGGAATTCTGGGAGTTTGAAGTCCCCAAGTCTTAAAGCTACCAAGGTTGGACACCTCTGTCCTAGTGTGAGTCGTTCTCTGCTCTGATGGAAGTTCTGCATCTTCTGCTTTTAAGTGAAGTCTGAATGTACGTATTTTCTTTCTACCTGGCTTTGTTTGATCTTTATTATGGTTTCTTTAGAATGGAGTACTTGCCTTCAGTGTTGTTTGGAAGACATTTGTTCATCTGTTTTATCTTTCTAGCATAAGCTCTCTAACAAGGGCTCATTGCAAAATGTTGAGGGTTATAAACTGTTGGAAGAAATGTCCATCTGGGTTCAGGTTTAAGTAGGGAAAAAGACACTGGATTCATGGAAGTTGCTTGGAAAGAAAGTTTATTGATGAACAGGGTCACATTTCTTGAGTTCCTGAACAGAAAAAGGGCAGAGATGCTGAGAGTGCTTTGGTTTTATGCCCTCTGTTGGGTTTTGAATTTGAGCTTGTATTCTGATTGGTTGTCAGACTCCCATGGGACCATGCAGGAGCAACTCTGTAGGCTGTGTTTTGAGTCCAAGTTTGGTTGAGCCTTGTTGGGTGATGTAATCTTCCCAGGTGCCATGTGGTGAGATCTGTTGCTAGATGGGTAGAGGGCTAATCCTACCTTTGTTGGATCTTGGGTGAGGGCATTTGCCTATGAATAGACCTAGCTATCTCTTTATCTCTTAAGTGCGGAAATCTGCTGTGGATGATGGTGGGGGCTATTAAGAGTGAGTCTCTTTCCTGCCTAAAAACATGTTTCTCCATTTCACATGCAGGGAAATATAATATTCTGCCTTTTTAATATTTCCTCAAATATTTCATTTTCCTTGGAGAGGGGTGGGTGCTAACTTCCTATAAAACTAAATAGCTAATTTAGGTTGGGGAACATTTGATAAAGTTTTCCAGGATTCCAGGACAAGCAATTGGAAGCAAAATTCTGGTGTGCTGGTTTTTTGCTTAGTTTTCTTTTTAAAATGAAAGGAGGTTCCTTTAAATTATAATGCCTGCAGCTTGCCAGGTGTTGCTGATCTTAATTCTGAGAATCTTCTCACTGTTGGCCATGTTGGGTTTCTGGGATCATTCTGGTGGAGTGATTGATACCTTGGCCAATCTTTCCTTGGTGTGGATCTTCTTTCAGTGTTGCTGTAGCCAAAATTCTACTACGCTTTTGAAGAAGACAATTGTTGGCGAATGCTTCTCAAGGTAAGGAACCCTGGGTGAAAGGTTAGCCATAATATTACTGAGTTACAATTCTGTATTGAAAATAAAAGCTCTCTTGAATTAGCAAGAAGGCACGTTCAAGGTAACAAATTCTTGAGAATGTTAAGGGAGGAGGAATCCTAGCCCTGTTTTGAATTGGAAGTAATATTTTCAGTCAAACTGCAATCTTTTTCTAATTATGGTTAAAAGCTATACAAAAGAACTGAGAAAGGGAAACATAAAGTTATCTGGCTTGGAGGGAGATCATTAGCAGTAAAGAATAGCGTAATTCTTTACTGCAGTTGCCTCCATATTCCAAACTCAGTTGGCTAATCCCTTTTTTATTTTATTTTATTTTTTGAGTGAACCACAGGGTGCACTTCTAATAGAACACCAGTTGCTTTGGGGGTTGGATACAAAACCTATTTGCTAATAATTAGATCTCTAAATTAGTCTTATTTCAATTTTTAATCCTGCTTCTCTCCTTGCTGTAGCAGTCTCCTGTAGTCAAGGGATTTTTTTTAAACAAAAACCTTCCCATCCATTTTCTCCTTATCAGCCTTGTAGCGAGACAAATATCCTTCATATCATTCTCCACTGAATTGCATTTGGGGTCATTTTTCAGATAGGTTTGTACAGAGATTTTCCTTTCTCTGTACTGCAAGTTATCCTGAGCCCAATCTTTACAAAGTTTGGTTTTTAGATGTGCTAGATGTAGCTTGCGTGGGCTTTGTGGGAAAACGGAACAAAACCCCCAATACATGTCATCCCAAAAGTGCTTCTCCAAAAGGCAACTGGACTTTCTTGGCTTTTTTAAAATTTATTTTTAATGTTTTTAATTTTATTTATTTTTTCGAGTACATATTAGATAATATATATATAAGTATAAGCATGAATTGAATACAGGTGAAACTTGAAAAATTAGAATATCGTGCAAAAGTTCATTTATTTCAGTAATGCAACTTAAAAGGTGAAACTAATATATGAGATAGACTCATTACATGCAAAGCGAGATAGTTCAAGCCTTGATTTGTCATACTTTTGATGATTATGGCTTACAGCTCATGAAATTCACAATCTCAGAAAATTAGAATATTGTGAAAAGGTTCAATATTCTAGACTCAAAGTGTCCTACTCTAATCAGCTAATTAAGCCATAACACCTGCAAAGGGTTCCTGAGCCTTTAAATGGTCTCTCAGTCTGGTTCAGTAGGAATCACAATCATGGGAAAGACTGCTGACCTGAGAGTTGTGCAGAAAACCATCACTGACACCCTCCATAAGGAGGGAAAGCCTCAAAAGGTAATTGCAAAAGAAGTTGGATGTTCCCAAAGTGCTGTATCAAAGCACATTAATGGAAAGTTATGTGGAAGGGAAAAGTATGGAAGAAAAAGGTGCACAAGCAGCAGGGATGACCGCAGCCTGGAGAGGATTGTCAGGAAAAGGCCATTCAAAAGTGTTGGGGACTTTCACAAGGAGTGGACTGAGGCTGGAGTCAGTGCATCAAGAGCCACCACACACAGACGGATCCTGGACATGGGCTTCAAATGTCATATTCCTCTTGTCAAGCCGCTCCTGAACAACAAACAACATCAGAAGCATCTTACCTGGGCTAAAGACAAAAAGAACTGGTCTGTTGCTCAGTGGTCCAAAGTCCTCTTTTCTGATGAGAGCAACTTTTGCATCTCATTTGGAAACCAAGGATCCAGAGTCTGGAGGAAGAATGGAGAGGCACACACTGCAAGATGCTTGAAGTCCAGTGTGAAGTTTCCACAGTCTGTGTTGATTTGGGGAGCCATGTCATCTGCTGGTGTTGGTCCACTGTGCTTCATTAAGTCCAGGGTCAACGCAGCTGTCTACCAGGAGATTTTGGAGCACTTCATGCTTCCTTCTGCAGACGAGCTTTATGTAGATGCTGACTTCATTTTCCAGCAGGACTTGGCAACCACCCACACTGCCAAAAGTACCAAAACCTGGTTCAATGACCATGGGATTATTGTGCTTGATTGGCCAGCAAACTTGCCTGACCTGAACCCCATAGAGAACCTATGGGGCATTGCCAAGAGAAAGATGAGAGACATGAGACCGAACAATGCAGAAGAGCTGAAGGCCGCTATTGAAGTATCCTGGTCTTCCATAACACCTCAGCAGTGCCAGAGGCTGATAGCATCCATGCCACGCCTCATTGAGGCAGTAATTGATGCAAAAGGGGCCCAAACCAAGTACTGAGTACATATGCATGCTTATACTTTTCAGAGGTCTGATATTGTTCTATGTACAATCCTTGTTTTATTGATTTCATGTAATATTCTAATTTTCTGAGATTGTGAATTTGGGGTTTTCATGAGCTGTAAACTCATGAAAACCCCAAATTTTGATTTGTCAAAATTATGACAAATCAAGGCTTGAACTATCTCGCTTTGCATGTAATGAGTCTATCGCATATATTAGTTTCACCTTTTAAGTTGCATTACTGAAATAAATGAACTTTTGCACAATATTCTAATTTTTCGAGTTTCACCTGTACATAAAATGAATGCAATTAAAGGGAACATTAGGACAGAGATGGTAGGCACGTTGGTGTGCTTATGCACGCCTCTTATAGGCCTCTTAGGAGTGGGGTGTGGTCAACAGAAGACAGTCTTAGGTTAAAGTTTTGGGGGTTTGAGGATGAGACTGTTGGGATAAATATCTTTCTGGGTTCAGTTCCAAGTGGGGAAAAAGACACTGGAAACATGGAGACTGCTTGGAAAGATGGTTTAATGGTTACAGGATCACATGGTTTGAGTTCTTGAACAGAAAAAAAAGAGCTGAAATGCTGAGCTTGCCTTGGTTTTATGCCCTGTCTGAGCTTTGAACTTCCTGGGGCACAGGAAGAGTATCCTGATTGGTTGTCAGACTCCCAGGGGGTGGAGGGTCTTAGCTAGCCTTGCTGGCTGATGTAATCTTCCCAGGTGCCATGTGGTGAGTTTCTGTTGCTAGATGGGTCCTATTGTGTTGCAGATGATGGCCCATTGACAAAGGTGGGGGGAGGCAGGAAGCTGCTTTGTCTTTAAAAGATGTTTCTCTATTTCTCATCCAGGGAAATATAATATTCTGCCTTTTTAATATTTCCTAAAATATTTCATTCTTCTAGGAAAGGGGTGGGCGCTAACTTCCTGCAAGACCACAGAGTCAGGTAGTGCATTCCAGGAATTGACCGCTCTGTTGCTGAAGTCGTATTTTCTGCTATCGAGTTTGGAGCCGTTCACTTTAAGTTTGTATCTATTGTGGGCTCGTATGTTGTTGTGGTTGAAGCTGAAGTAGTCATTGACAGGTAGGACATTGTAGCAGATGATTTTATGAGCTATGCTTAGGTCATACCGAAGGCGGCGTAGTTCTAATTTTTCTAAATCCAGAATTTCAAGTCTGGTGGCATTGGGTATTTTGTTGCAACCAGAGGAGTGGAAGACTCTTCTGGTGAAATATTTTTGTTTGAAAACCTTTTGCTTCTCTTTGACCTTGAAAAATTTTATTAGGTTATAGAGTACTATAAAATACAAAAGTAAATAGAAGAACAATTGGGGGTGGGGGAGGGAAAAGTGAAGTGAGGAAAAATAGGGAAAAAAAGAAAAAGAAGCATTGACTTCTGACTCTCTCTGTTACGGTAAAATAAGGCATTATCATCAAATCTCAGCTTTTTGCTTTTTCATAATAGTATGAACAAGTCATTTCTATAAAGATCTATCAGTCGAATCTGTAAAAGCCCAAGTTACATTCTTTTCCATATCAAGCATGAAGTTCAGAAGTGGTTTCCAGGTGGAAACAAAGCAGTGGTGAAATCCTCCGCGGTTTGCCACTGGTTTGCTGCCTGCGCATGCTCAGTACATGCCAAATGCATGCTGGTGTGCGTGCACATATGCAGTGTGCACCAAATGCATGCTCATGTGCAGTGCATGCCAAATGTGTGCTTCGTGCGGAAAAAGGACGCTTAACAAGGTAAGTAGAACAGTGAGGGGGGAAACAGCTGTGCCGCGCTATTTAGATTTGCTAGAAAGGATTTCCTTGCTTCGCTCGCATGTGCCACCTCCGCGCATGCGCAGGACTTTCTGTGCATGTGCAGAGCATCAAAAATGGGATGTGATTACCTCCGGGCGGGTGTGCAGAGCCTCGTGCTGCCGCCACTACCTTCCACTACCGGTTCGCTAGAACCGGCTGAATACCACCAACGTTCATGCCAATCTTGCAAGTTTGAAAGGCTGGATTGCCAGCCTGTTTAATTGCAGCCCTCATTCCCATAATGCTGATAAAGGAATAAGGAAACAATTCCTGAGAATTGTTGCTTTCATTCTTTTCTTTAAAAAAAAAGGGGGGAGCACTTACATTTCCACAGTTTTTTTGTGCACAGAATTTGTATTTTTTTTTTTTGCTGAAAAAAATATATGAGTTAAGTATTTGGATTCAAAAGCTTTTCTAGTCTCATTGTTAGAACTGGGTGTATGTGTAAAGCAATTGTTGGAAGGAGGGAGGGAGGGAGGGAGGGAGGGAGCAGGTTCCTCTTAAGAGGCATGCGACATTAGACCAAAGTCCTACCTTGTCCTGCTTCCCACCGAGGGCAACCATATGTCACTGGAAGGTTGAAAAGCAGGACATGTGTTCCCAGCGTGCTTCCTCGGTTGCTATTATATTGTTCAGTAATTCTGTCACTTCCAACTCTCTGTGATTCAATAGGCAACATTTCTGCAGAATTCTTTGGCTCTGATTCTCTGAATTCAAGTCTCTTCCTTGTGTTATCCATAACAGTATCTAGTCTTTCTTTCTTTCTTTCTTTCTTTCTTTCTTTCTTTCTTTCTTTCT
>WNWU01000044.1:251665-271627 GCA_012654045.1 Ptyas mucosa | reverse complement strand
CTATTCTATTCTATTCTATTCTATTCTATTCTATTCTATTCTATTCTATTCTATTCTATTCTATTCTATTCTATTCTATTCTATTCTATTCTATTCTATTCTATTCTATTCTATTCTATTCTATTCTATTCTATTCTATTCTATTCTATTCTATTCTATTCTATTCTATTCTATTCTATTCTATTCTATTCTATTCCCTTTTAGAAATACCACTTTCTTCACAAATTTGATTTTCTGAAAACTGAAATCTAACTTGTTCCTTTGGGGAAGCTGTGATGTATTTGGAAATGTCTGGGGTAGGGATTGGGGTGGGGAACCACCTTATTATCCATATTAACATTTAATATTTCCGTGCAACGGTTTCTCAAAAAAAGACTGATTTATTATTCAATATTTCTCCCCCATCTGGTATTTCACCTGCTGTCAGCCCTTACAAGTGGTGCATAATCTCCTTGGGGGCGGGGGTTCTCTCTTTTTCCCCCTTATGAAAGCAGATGATAACTTGGTGCTGTTGAAGACAAATAGAGAGATAGATATGCAACCCTTCATTTTTCCAGTCTGCTGAGTTTATGGACAGGATTACAACACGGCTTATTTTAAAAGGAAGATGGATTTTTGCCATCCACTGACCCATCGTACCTTCAGACAAAATGGCTTTGAAAGATAATTTTTCTTGCCACCTTAAATCTGTTTTCCACGTAATGTTGAGTGGTCCTATATGGCACCAGCTAAATGCCTGTCATTAAGAGTGGCAGCTGGTATGAAAGGAAGGGAGGAGGCTGTAGGTTCTGTTGCTTCATAAGATCAGCCCCTGGGAGAAAACAGGGAATTTATTGTCAGGCTGAGAGGGATTTTCAGACATATTCTTTTCTTTCTTTTT
The DNA here is from genome assembly GCA_012654045.1 of Ptyas mucosa. Classification (NCBI taxonomy): domain Eukaryota; kingdom Metazoa; phylum Chordata; class Lepidosauria; order Squamata; family Colubridae; genus Ptyas; species Ptyas mucosa. The sequence continues at coordinate 270,747 of WNWU01000044.1, read as the reverse complement.
TTTTTCATCTCCTGGAAGGGTTTTTTTTTTTCCTGCTTTGGGTTTTTAAAACCACATTTTCAATGTACTTTAGAATTTGGTTTTGGGATATTCTGGGCCTTCTTGAGCTCCAAGGTAAAAGGTGGAAGTGTTCTAACCTAGGCTTCCTCAAAAAGCACGAAGCAGAATCCTGGTCCCGACAAAAACCCCTTTTATTAAACGAATGAGAATTCCTCTCATTCACATTCAGCAAAGGACAGTCTCTCAAAGGTGAATTTATGACCACAGACCTTATCTAGCTTGGAAAGCTGCCATATAAATACACTGCTCAAAAAAAATAAAGGCCTTATTAAATACTTTGTTGGTTACATACAGTAGTTTTGTGTTACCTTTAGTTGTTTGAGCAGTGTATAAACTACTGTATGTAACCAACAAAGTATTTAATAACGCTATTTCATTCATTCAGATCTCGGATGTCTTCTGCTTGTGTTCCCTTTATTTTTTTGAACAGTATATTTTCCAAACGAAGTGCCGTGCAAGGAAAGACTTGGCACAGAGTCTCTGGGATTCATTCCTGTACCGACCGACCAAATGAACAAATTGTTTCCTGAAAAAGCCCACTTTTCACTCCTCTTTTATTTCCTATGGGAGGGGGCATTCATCGTCCACCTGTGGCTTTACTCCTAAGTCGACCCTGATTTCTTAGCTATTCTTTTCTTCTGGCAGCTCTGCGCATGCGCACACTGGGAACAGGCTCCAGCTGTTCCTCTGCCTCACTGCTGTCTAGCTCCAGAGGCAGTGGTGGGTTTCAATTTTTTTTTTTACTGCAGGCTCTGTGGGTGTGGTTTGGTGGGCATGGCATGGCTTGATGGGCATGGCTTGGTGGACGTGGCAGGGGAAGGATACTGTAAAATCTCCATTCCCACCTCTCTCCAGGGGAAGGATACTGTAAAATCTCCATTCTCTCCCCAATTCAGGGGAAGGTTACTGCAAAATCCCTATTTCCTCCCTTATCAGCTGGGACTTGGGTGGCACAGAATAGATGGGGACGGGGCCAGTCAGAATCTTTACTACCGGTTCTCTGAACTACTCAAAATTTCCACTACCGGTTCTCTAGAACTGGTCAGAACCTGCTGAAACCCACCTCTTTCCGGAGGCAGTTGATAACTGCCAGACGGCCTTGGCCCCCTCTCTGCCTCTGATGCAGAGCCCTCGTCCGAGCCTTCCCCAGACTCCAGGACTGGCCCATGTTCCTCCCCAACCTCCTCACTGCCTGACTCCACTGCCAGCTCTGCTGGCCGCTGGCAGGCCACAACAGGAAGATAAATTCAATGGTGTACCACTGCATTTTGGTGGTGGTGTGTGCTCTTGTTTTCTGCTCCACTTTTTTTTTATGAGACTTCAAGCCATAGAGCTGATGTCCTCCTCACTAGGTAGGAAGAAAATGATTGGCATGTCTTGAATTCCATAATCAACAAGCGTTTGCAAAATGTGGTTCCATACTGCTACTTTGGCAGTGAGATCCATAGTAGGTGGACTTGATGATTCTGCTAAGCCTTTTCTCTTGGGATTGTGGTTATACCTCCTCTTCCTCTTTGAACAAGGTATAAAAATGGCTACTGTAGGTTTAGATGTTATCATTTCACAGCAAACAGAGTGGTGCTATGTTAAGTTAGTATATAATGAGATTTAATCCCTTTGATGCTATTTGCCTGGATCATTTAAGTCTTTGAGGGGAGTGGTGCGGTGGCCCACAGGTGAAGCTCTCGCCTCACAATCAGGAGGCTGTGAGTTCAATCCTAGGTAGATGCAGATATTTCTCTCTCTGGGCACAATGAGAATATTTCTGCTGAACAAAACTCCGCATTGGCAACAGGAAAGGCATCTGGCCATTTAAACCCTCTGCTAGCTCCATTCGGTTTCCAGACTCCACCCCACAAGGAATTATAAAAGAAGATGTTGCTGATTTAAGTCTTTCAGGATTCTCACAACCCGTTGTCACACCCCTATCATCCCAGATAAATATGTTGTCGGAACAAGGATTAACAGAAAAGAAGGGCTAGGGATGACATGATAGCAGTGTTCCAATATTTGAGGGGCCGCCACAACTTATTTTCCAAAGCATCAGAAAGGCAGGACAAGAAGTAATGGATGGAAACTAAACAAGGAGAGAAGCAACCTGGAATTAAGGAGAAACTTTGTAACAGAACAATTAACCCATGGAACAGTTTGTCTTCAGAAGTTGTGGTTGCTCCAACACTGGAGGCTTTTAAGAAGACAATGGACAGCCATTTGTCTAAAATGGTGTAGACTTGCTTGAGCAAGGGGATGGACTAGAAGATCTCCAAGATCCCTTCCAACTCTTGTTATTCTGTAAATTTTTAAGCAAGCAAGTACCAATAAACCCACGTTTTCTTGCTTAAAAATAAATAAGCCCACATGCCTCTCTGACTGACATATAAGCAATCCTCTATATTTGGATTAGAATAGGATAAAGAGCCCTGGTGGTGCAGCAGACTAAAGTGCTGTTAAGTAGCACCAGTTGCCTGCAATTACTGCAAGTTCGAATGTCACCAGGTTCAAGGTTGACTCAGCCTTCCATCCTTTCGAGGTAGGTAAAATGAGGACCCGGATTGTGGGGGCAATAAACTGACTTTGTATAAAAAAGAACACCGCTGGGGGGTGGGGGGGGGGGGGCGAAAGCCCTACTAAGCAGGTATATACAAAAGTATGAAGGCTATTGCTTAACGCATTGTAAGCTGCCCTGAGTCTCCGGAGAAGGGCGACATATAAATCGAACCAATACATACATACATACATACATACCATGACCCAGAGCAGAGGTGGGTTTCAGCAGGTTCTGACCAGTTTTGGAGAACCGGTAGCGGAAATTTTGAGTAGTTCGGAAAACTGGCAAATACCACCTCTGACTGGCTCCACCCCTCATCTGTTCTCTGCCTCCTGAGTCCCAGTTGATCGGGAGGAAATGAGAATTTTGCAGTAACCTTCCCCTGGAGTGCGGAGGGAATGGAGATTTTACAGTATCCTTCCCCTGGAGTGGGGAGGGAATGGGGATTCTGCAGTATCTTTCCCCTGGAGTGGGGAGGGAATGGAGATTTTACAGTATCCTTCCCCTGGAGTGGGGAGGGAATGGGGATTTTGCAGTAACCTTCCCCTGGAGTGGGGTGGGAATGGAGATTTTACAGTATCCTTCCGCTGCCATGCCCACCAAGCCACGCCCACAGAACCAATAGTAAAAAATTTTGAAACCCACCACTGCCCCAGAGATTATATTTAAAATAATATTACAGATTCATAACTTTAGCACTATCTCTTCTCAGCATGTCCTTTCGTTTTTTTATTTATTGGCATAATACTTGAATGTGAATTGACTCCCTTAGTTGGCTTCTAATCACTGTTTGATAGTTATAGCCAAGAGGCAGATAGCCTAAAGGTTCTTAAGAGAGTAGCTGGACCTATATTTACTGTAATAACCTGGGTGTAAAACATAACGAGTGCTATTATCTTGTCTTCTGTGCAGACTGATGTCATATTTGACAAATCGAAGTATGTAGGGAGATCATCGGTGCTAATACATTTATTGATCGGTTCCAAACTTCCATTATCTCATTCTAAGAAATAGATCTATATGTTCATAATGCCAACTGATATTTATAAATAACCAGTAGGTGGCCCATAGCATTTGATGAATGCGGGGGGCGGGGGGTGGTGGTTGGGTTTCCCCCTAAAGCAAAAGATTCAAACCAATTGGAATTTCTTCAAAGATTGACAGATCGGGACGATATTTTTCTTTCAAATGTATAACTTGGTTCCCGTCAAATATTATTGCCCTGATATTTTAATTTAGATATTTTTTTCCCCCTTAGGTTATTGGCTCAGTGCAAAACATCTTTCCCCAGCCTCATCTCAATTTTATAAGAAAGCTCTGAGCCTACGTAGAATTTTTTTTAGAGGACAAAAATGATGGAAAGCTGCAGCTTCTTCCATTCTCCCCCCCCCAAAAAAAGAGATAATGCTGGGGCTGAGATGATTGTGATCATTCTGCAAGACAGAATAAGAGCCAAGGTGGCGCAGTGGTTAGGTGCAGTACCGCAGCTACTTCAGCTGACCGCTAGTTCAGCAGATCAGCGGATCAAATCTCATCGGCTCAAGGTTGACTCGGCCTTCCATCCTTCCGAGGTGGGTAAAATGAGGACCCAGATTGTTGGGGGCAATATGCTATTTAGTATACTGTCTTTGTTGTAAGCCGCCCAGAGTCCTCGGAGAGTGGGCGGCATAGAAATATGAATAATAATAATAATAATAATAATAATAATAATAATAATAATAATAATACAGAATAACAGAGTTGAAAGGGACATTGAAGATCTTCTAATCCAGGGGTCTGCAATGGGTGAGTTCTACTTACCTTTACTACCGGTTTGCAACGGGGCCGTGCACATTTTTCCGCATGCGCAGAAGTGTTTTGATGACATCAGGGTCAGTGGGTGGAGCCTCTTGCCGGTTTTACAACCGGTTCTATAGAACCGGTGTGAACCAGGGGCAACCCACCACTGATCTGCAACCTTAAACACTGAAAGAGCCATTTGGACCCGTTTCCCACAGAAAAGAAAACACCAGGAGCCACAAAACCCTTCCCGTGCCTGATTATTTCTTGAGCGGCCGCAAAACTAGCATATCTAGTTGAATGAAATGTTCTGTTTTCTTCTGAAACTTTTCTTTTCTTGGATTTATCCATGGTTGGCCTACCGGGGGTTGAAAAGCTCAACAAATCACGTGCTGGCGAGTGTTGCACATTGGCGATTGTGATGCATATTTTGAGTGACAAGGAGCCTCAGCAGAGGGGTGAAAGAGCCACATGCAGCTCCAGAGCCACAGGTTGCTGACCCCTGTTCTAATCCAACTCTTACTATACCATTCTGGACAAATTGCTGTCCATTGTCTTCTTAAAATCCCCCAGTGTTGGAATATCCACAACTTTTCTTTGTTAATAGTTAATTGATAGTTAAATGGTTATTTCAGTAGTGGATTTCAATTTAGTTTGCTACAGGTTTGCTTGTGTGCGTGTGCTTGCGTGTGAGTGCAACACTTCTGCGCATGCGCAGAAGCATCCGGGTGGGTGGGCGGAGCCTCCCCCCATCGCCACTACCGGTTTGCCTGATCCAGAGCAAACTGGTAGCAACCCACCACTGGGTTGTTTGCAATAGATTGTATTTTGGAAAGCATCCACAATAACTTTGCGAAGTTCTAAATGTGTGCACTGGTTTTACCGATGTGCTTATCCCTAAAATAGTTTAGGATTTTATATAGAGATATGGATAAAGATAGAGATAGTTTCCTACGTTGTGGTAAACTGGGATTTGCAAAGCACAATTTTAATGTATCACACACACCACAACGGAAGGTTGTTAAGTTTATGAAAGAAATTCTTGTGTTTCAGTGTATCCAAGCATGGAATGCCTCTATCGCTCTTGAATAAATGCCAGTGAGAATTGCAGGATGAATAAAATTAAGGTAGAATCCTCTTTGAAGTGAGTTGTTTGTCTTCTTGGCAACAATATAGGAGTGGGTTTTTTTTTTAATGTTATTTATCAAATTTAGGTACCATCCATCTCACATTCAGATATTTGCCTTTGAGGGGTCCTTGGTGCCTTCTGAGCTTGGTGGTTTGTTCTAGCAGACGTTTCATTACCAAAACTCATCATTAGTGTTACCACTACCGTAGCATTCGTGATGCTACCTAGTTTCATTAATGAAGCATCTGCAAGAAAAAAGCCAAGCTCAGAAAGCACCAAGGACAGCTCATTTCAATCCTGAGCTACAAATATTCTCCTTTATCAGTAGATTTGCCTTTGTGGTCTTTTGAAATGTCTCAAAGGTGCTTTTTTAAGAGGCAACTGGACTTTCTTAGTTTTTCCTTGAAGTCGCTTCACTTCTCATCCAAGAAGCTTCTTCAGAGCAACAAAGATGATTAGGGGACTGGAGGCTAAAACATATGAAGAACGGTTGCAGGAACTGGGTATGTCTACTTTAATGACAAAAAGGACTAGGGGAGACATGATAGCAGTGTTTTCATATCTCAGGGGCTGCCACAAAGAAGAGGGAGACAACCTATTCTCCAAAGCACCTGAAAGAAGCAATGGGTGGAAAGTAATCAAGGAGAGAAGCAACTTAGAACTAAGGAGAAATTTCCTGACAGTTAATTAATCAGTGGAACAATTTGCCTCCAGAAGTTGTGAATGCTCCAACACTGGAAGTTTTTAAAAAGAGATTGGACAACAATTTGTCTCAAACGGTTTCCTTCCTAAGCAGGGGGTTGGACTAGAAGACCTCCAAGGTCCCTTCCAACTCTGTTATTCTACAAGTCCTTCTTCAGAAGAAGCTTCTTGAATGAGAAGCAAAACATCTTTAAGAAAAAACAAAGTCCAGTTACCTCTTGAAAAACCACCTTTGGGACAACCATGACCTGGATCAGTGGTGGGTTTCTATCTGTTTGCCCCGGATTGGGCAAAATGGTAGCGGCGGCAGCAAGAGGCTCCGCCCACCCGCCCAGACATCTCTGTGCATGCGCAGGAGCATCGTGCATGTGCACAAGCGCACACACGCCTACGAACGAACTGGTAGTGATGTGATTTGAATCCCACTACTGACTGGATGACTGAGACTCATCATAGACGTGTCTTCTGAGATGTTTTCTTGACAATCTAACCCTACAGGGCAAGGAATTCTTGGTGCTGTTCCTTCAAGTATTGATCAGTCCTGACCCTGCTTAGTTTTTCAGCAAAGAGTCTATATCCCACTTTCTTCAATGGAGGAATCTGATTCATGTGCACCTATGGATTTTGAGATCTTACCCCTTGTTAATCTATCATTTTGTTGTATTTTCAAAGGAAAAAAACTCAAAGGCTACGGTAGATTCCCTCTGGTGCCGTTTCCCTTTTAAAATAACGGCATATAACAATTTGGTATTATACTTTAAAACCTGCCGACTTTCAAGCACTTTCTGATGTTTGAAATCCTTGCAGTGCGCAGCACATGACAAAAGAAAAACTGGAGGTGGGGAAGAGAGAAAGCGAGATTTGTGTACATACTGTATATCTGTGGCACCTGCTACAATATTTCTTTCCCCCAGGTGAAAAATGAACGGCAAGTCGCGAGAACGCACAAGTCCCATTTGTTTAGTTTCAAGCTGCCATTCTGAAAGTCAAACAAGTATTGAATACAATACATACAGGACCTCTTATACAAAGATTGTCATGGAGGAAATATCTGTGGTTGCTAGGAGTCAAAACTTCCTGGTGACCCAATCACTCTTATCCAGTGGTGGGATTCAAATAATTTAACAACTGGTTCTCTGCCCTAATGACTGGCTGGGTGGGCGTGGCCATGGTGGGAATGACCAGGGGGTATGACAGGCAGAACTCAGCCTCCTACACCCCCCTGGCAGCAAAAATGGGCTGCGGGGGGATGCGCCCCCCACACTCCATTTTGGGCCTAGGAGGCCTCCCTGAAGCCTCCTGGGAGTGAAAACAGGCCACGGGGGTAGGGGTGCACCACACCCACCCACCCCATGTGCCCCATTTTGGGATTAGTAGGTTTCCCTGCACTTACCTGGGAGCCAAAATAGGGCTCTGGGGACTCCTGGAAGGGGCGGGGTGGGGAGGGATGCAGCCAGCCAGCAATTTGACTACTGGTTCACCCCCAACTGGTCCGAACTGGCTGAATCCCACCAATGGTTTTATCCAATACACACCAACTGGAGTTAAGAATAAAGTCCAGAGTTGCTTTGTAGAGGAGATGGGCATTTTTTAAAAAAATGGTAGTGCCCAACTCAATCAGACCTCTGACTCATCCAGTTCAGCAGTCTGTTCTGATGGTGGTCAGCCAACCACACAACAAAGTCGACTTGTCTCCCAGAAGATGGCCTTCAGAGGTAGTCACATGGCTATCAAGACTAGCCATTGAATAGCGATTGATCTCCATGACCTCCATGAACTGGTCTGACCCTTTTTGGAAACCAGCAAAGCTGAGGGCCTGGTGGTACAGTGGTTAGAATACAGCATTGCAGGCCAGCTCTGCCGACTGCCAGCAGTTCGATCTTGACTGGTTCAAGGTTGACTCAGCCTTCCATCCTTCTGAGGTTGGTAAAATGAGGACCCAGATTGTTGGGGGCAATACGCTGACTCTGTAAACTACTTAGAGAGGGCTGTAAAGCTCTATGAAGCAATATATAAGTCTAAAGGTCTAAGTCATATATTACTATTGATGACTGGGACCAGACTGCTTGGTAATGAATTCCAAAGTTTATTTAGATGTACCGTGTTTCCCCAAAAATAAGACAACCCCTGATAATAAGCCCAATCGGGCTTTTGAGCGCATGCACTAAAATAAGCCTCCCCCTAAAAATAAGCCGTGCCCGAAAATATTTAAATGAAGAGCTGGAAATCAGGTAAGACAGCAAGAGGAACCCCATCTTGCTCCACATGCCCTAAAATAATAAGACCACCCCGAAAATAAGGCCAAGTGTTTATTTTGGGGTTCAAAAAATATAAGACAGGGTCTTATTTTCAGGGAAACACGGGTATAAAAAATACTTTATTTTGTCTGTGCTGATTTCTTCCAGCATTCAATGTTATTTGGTGAACCCTGGTTCTAGTATTTGGGGAAGGAGAAAGTAGCTGCTCCTTGCCTACTTTATCCATACCCTGCATAATTTTGTACAACTCAATCATGTTGCTTCTTGTTTACTTCTTTTCTAGACTAAAAACCCTCTAAGGATCATAACTTTCCTCGTAAGGAAGCTGCTTAGCTCCTTGAACAGTTGCCCTCCACTGAATCTTCTCTAGCTCCACTATTTCCTTTGTGGGGTGTGGTGATCAGAACTACACACAATATGTCAGACGTGATTGCATTATTGATTTATATATGGGCATTATTATATTAGCGTCTCATTTTTCAATACACTCTCTTGTCATCCCTAACTTGCCATTAGCTTTCTTCCCCCCTCTTTTTTTTTTAAAAAAAACAATGGATGCATTGTCAACACTTACACCAAATTCTTTATCATTACCATTACCAGCCATGGTGGCACAGTGCTTAGAATGCAGTACTGCAGGCTAACTCGCTGCTCACCCCAGGAATTCGATTCTCATTGGCTCAAGGTTGACTCAGCCTTCCATCCTGCCGAGGTTGGTAAAATGAGGACCCAGTTTGTTGGAGGCCATCTGCTGACTCTGTAAACTGCTTAGAGAGGGCTGTAAAGGACTAAAGAAACTTGTTTATATACAATAATATAAAACATGATGCATGTACACAATACCCATGCAGCTCTTGCAACATGGTAGCAAGGACAAGGAAAAGAAGCAGAAGCCAGAACAACCAGACAAGTTATTCACAAGTTATAATATAAGGAACGGAGGTGGTATTCAGCAGGTTCTGACCAGTTCTGAAGAACCAGTAGCGGAAATTTTGAGTAGTTCAGAGAACCAGTAAATACCACCTCTGACTGGCCCTGCCCTCCATCTATTCTCTGCCTTCGGAGTCCCAGCTAATCAGGAGGAAATGGGGATTTTGCAGTAACCTTCCCCTGGAGTGGGGAGGAAATGGGGATTTTGCAGTAACCTTCCCCTGCCACACCCACCAAGCAGGGGTGGGTTCTATTTACCTTTACTACTGGTTCGCAACGGGGCCCCGCCCACCCACTTCACTCACATGCACACACACTCTTCTGCGCAAGCGCCAAAGCATTTTCATGATGTCAGGGTCAGTGGGCGGAGCCTCCCGCCAGTTTTACTACTGGTTCTATAGAACCGATGCGAACGGGGGGCAACCCACCACTGCCACCAAGCCACACCCACCAAGCCATGCCCACAGAACCAGTAGTAAAAAAATTAGAATCCCACCGCTGGTCTAACTGCTACTGCTATTGCTTTTACTCCAAGATCTCTTTCCTTGTCTGTCACTAGCAGCTTCGATTCTGTTAAATTGTGTGAGTGGGCTAGCATGTTTGACATCAGTGTGCCTCACTTTCCCTGACATTGAATGACATCTGTAATTTTAATGCTTACCCCTCTCCTCCCCTCAGGAGCCTGAGTGGCGAAGGAACCTAATGCTCCTACTAAGGCAGCATTTAACATCCAGCTGCCTGCAATTCCTGCGAGTTCAATTCTCACCAGGCTCAAGGTCGACTCAGCCTTCCATCCTTTCTAAGGTGGATAAAATGAGGACCCAGTTGTGGGGGCAATAAGCTGACTTTGTATAAAATATACAAAAGTATGGAGGCTATTGCTTAACACATTGTAAGCCGCCCTGAGTCTCCGGAGAAAGGCGGCATATAAATATAAATAAAAAATAAAATAAAATAAAAAATAATGTGCAAAAGATCCCTTTGGACCTCTTCACAGACCCTGGTTGTTTTATAATACTCTGAATTACTTTGTGTCATCAGCAAACGTGGCTACTGCACTAGTCCCTCCCAATTTCAGATCCATTCATAAATATGTTAAAGAAATAACCTGTCCCAGGAATGAACCCTGCTAGTTACATATATCCATTTAAAAAAAAAAAAAGTTAATTTACTCAGCTAGTTGATGAAGTATAAATCATTGCTTGGCAGAGGTTTCTTAAGATCAATATTGTATTACAGGGAAAAGTATTTATTTGAATAATATGGTCCTGAATCATGAAAAAGGCATTATCAATTAATTCAACAAAGTACTGGGAAATTAATGAACTTTTGTGTATCATTACTTATGGCGAAGGGAGAGGAAACATCCGATTGAGTGGAGCTGCTTCTTTGGGAAAAAGCACAGAAAGTAGGCAAAAGATTGTCCAAAACTAGATTTAATGATGGCTGACCCAACTGGAGTCATTAAAGGTGACACACCATATATTTATTTGTTCATCTTTGCATATAATTCAGGATCTCTTAAGATATGCAATACTAAGGCTGTACTTCACTGAAATCAATTTTTTTAAAAAAATTAATATTGCCTTATATATGGCTCTCTATTGACTGTATACATATTAATCCACTTCAGGTTCTTTTAATCAACAGGAAAGCAAAACAGCTGATCTATACAGTATGCTGTAGAAGATGAAAAATAATTTCTTTCAATGCAGGGAAAAGGCAGGTTTAAAACAATGTGCAAAAACAAAATGAGAAAAACGTAGCGTGTGTGTGTGTGTGTGTGTGTTTTCTGAGGTTTTCGCGGATGTTTGTAAGTCTTTGGTTATTCGGGTTTTCTCCCGCATAAAATTGGAAATGTCTTGGCGACGTTTCAACGAAGTCTCATTCGTCATCTTCAGGCTGGTGTTTTCGGCTTCGTGCTTCTAGGAGCAATGTGTGATTGCAGCTGTTTCTTCCTTTTAACTACCAGTGGGGATGTGTTCTGATTGGTTGGGGGCTTGGCTGTGCTCGAAAAACAAATACACACATACACACACACACACACACACACATATTGAGAACCTTTCCAACTTTCCTCAGAGAGTTTGAAAAATCACAACTAAGTAAATAAATGCACAAATTAAATCATATGTGTCTCTGATTTGGCACCAAGTGACATTTGATGGCACCCGTTGTACTGATGTATAAAGTTTAACAGATTAACAGAGTTGGAAGGGATCTTATAGGTCATCTAGTCCACTCAAGCAGGAGACCCTGTACCATTTCTGACAAATGGCAGTCCAATTTTTTCTTGAAAGTCTCAAGTGATGAAGCTCCCACAACTTCCGAAGGCAACATCTGTTCCATTGGTTGATTGTTCTCACTGTCAGAAAGTTCCTCCTCATTTCTAGGTTGAATCTCTCCTTGGTCAGTTTCCATCCATTATTCCTTGACTGACCTTTGGGTGCTTTGGAAAATAGGCTGACCCCCTCCTCTCTGTGGCAGCACCTCAAATATTGGAATTGCTGCTATCATGTCTTCCCTAGTCCTTCTCTTCACTAGACTAGCCATGCCCAGTTCCTGCAACCGTTCATTGTATGTTTTAGCCTCCAGTGCCCTAATCATCCTGGTTGCTCTCCTCTGCACTTTTTCTAGAGTCTTTTTTAAAAGAATCTTTTAGGAAGATCTTTTGAACTGGAGTTGAAAGCAAAGAGAAAGCAGTTTTTACATTTCTGCATTAGAGTCCCTCCTCCCCCTCCTCCTCCTCCATCATTTCCAGTGTGCTGAATAATCATTCCTCTGCTACTGACATCTCCGAGCCAGGGCTCAAGTTTCTTACTCTAAATAGATGCCTTTAATTATACTGATGTTAATCAATAAACAAAGATGAGTGGCTAAAATCTCTTATGACTTCATAGCTTCCTGCCGTGCCGTTCTTGGCTTGAACCACTTAAAGAGATAAAATGCTGAGGAAGCAGTTGCTGGAGCAAAAACAGATTAGGAAATAAGTCCGTGCAGTAGTTGTAAATGGCTGCAAATAACCATGAGTAGGTGAAACAAGGAAATGTGCACAGAAAAAAAAAATCCTCACCAATGCTTAATCAAGAATGTACAACTAAAAGGTAAAGGTAAAGGTTCCCCTCGCACATATGCTCTAGTCATTCCCAACTCTAGGGGGCGGTGCTCATCTCCGTTTCAAAGCCGAAGACCCAGCGTTGTCCAAAAACATCTCCGTGGTCATGTGGCCGGCATGACTCAACACCAAAGGCGCACGGAACGCTGTTACCTTCCCATCAAAGGTGGTCCCTATTTTTCTACTTGCCTTTTTTACGTGCTTTCGAACTGCTAAGTTGGCAGAAGCTGGGATAAGTTTTTTTTTTTTAATTTGATTTATATGCCGCCCTTCTCCGGAGACTCAGGGCGGCTTACAATGCGCTAAGCAATAGCCTTCATACTTTTGTATATTTATACAAAGTCAGCTTATTGCCCCCACAAACTGGGTCCTCAATTTACCTACCTTAGAAAGGATGGAAGGCTGAGTCAACCTTGAGCCTTGGTGAGATTCGAACCTGCAATAATTGCAGGCGGCTGATGTTAATAACAGGGCTTTAGACCACTGTACTATCCAAGGCTCTTGGATGACGGGAGCTCACCCCGTTGTGTGGCACTAGGGATTCGAACCGCTGAACCTTTTGATCAACAAGCTCAGTGTCTTAGCCACTGAGCCAACACGTCCCTTTTAATGTACCACTAGAGACGTCTAAAGTCCTAGGGTTGGGTGTGTATGGACGTTTGGAATTATATTTTCAGACGTGGAAGATTCTGTCAATGTAGCGTTACAATAAAGTAGAATTAGCTCATCTGGTTGTCATTCCTATATGGTTTACCTGGTCAGCATTAATAATTCAGATCACAAAGTACAATCTTCCCCCTGCCTCCTATACAGCTCAAGAAACTTAGGGAGTTTCTCTAGGGAGTTTCTTAGAAACGAAGAATGCGCAGAATGCACATGTGCAGAAGAGCACGTATGTGCGTGAGTGAAGCAAGCGCACGCGCACACAATGCGAACTGGTAGCAAAGGTAAGTAGAACCCACCCCTCGTTTGCATCCCTTCGTAAGTGCGACATCACTGTGCATATCACTTCTTTCTCATTGTGGCTAGCTGCAGACACTTATTTTCTTAGGGCATTAATTGGAGAAGGCCAAGAGCTGTTTTGAACAGCGCCTGTGTTATCAGATTCCAAACACACTGCTTCGAAGAACCTCTTAAAAATGTAGCAAAGTATAAATATTTGAAACCCCCTGGAGCTGGCATATGTATTATTATTTTTTTAAGCCAGCCCCTTTGATCTGGAATCTATTTTCCAGGAACACCACTCATGCAAGATTTTTTTTTTAAATGCTTCCTGTAACACGGAAGGCCATGGTGATGAAACTCTGCCCAACTCTAACGTTTCTCTCTTCCCTTTCCTCCTCTCTTTCCTTCCATCATCCTGTTCTGGTTTGATGTCATTGCTGCTTTTCATTGGTGCTTACCGAGCCTTTCCAAACTGAGCTGATCAGATATCTTCTTGTATACTGGATTTAAAATAAGGGTAAACCTTGGCAACTTTTAATTAAAACATCAGTATGAAAAAAAAAAAGAGTGGTGTTGTGGTTCAGTGGTTAAGATGTTGGGCTTGTCAGCTGGAAAAGCTGGCAGCCTGGGTTCAAGACCCAAGTGTCATGTGACTGGGTGAGCTCCCATCCTAGCCTCAGCTCCTGCCAACGTAGTAATTCGAAAACATGCAAGTGCAAGTAGATAAACAAGTACCACTTCAGTGGAAAAGTAACAGTGCTTTGTGACATCATGCTGGCCACATGACTGCAGAAATGTCTTTGGACAGTGCTGGCTCAGTGGCCTTGAAAAGGAAATGACCAGCACCCTCTAAAGTCAGCAACGACTAGCGGAATGAAATCCGCAGGGGCTCCTTTACCTTTTTCCTTTTTATAGAAAAAAAATGGATGCAAAATTAATGCTGTTTCATAGTTTGTAAAGGGACACGGTGGCTCAGTGGCTAAGACGCTGAGCTTGTCAATCAAAAGGTCGGCAGTTCAGCGGTTTGAATCCCTAGTGCTGCGTAACAGGGTGAGCTCCTGATACTTGTCCCAGCTTCTGCCAACCTAGCAGTTCGAAAGCATGTAAAAAATGCAAGTAGAAAAATAGAGACCACCTTTGGTGGGAAGGTAGCAGCGTTCCATGTGCCTTTGGCATTGAGTCATGCCAGCCACATGACCACTGAGACGTCTTCGGACAGCACTGGCTCTTCAGCTTTGAAATGGAAATGAGCACCGCCCTGTAGAGTCGTTTCCTAGAGTCTTTTAGTAGTTTGGTAGTTTAGTAGTGTCGTTTACTAATTTCCTAGTATTGGGAACGACTAGCACATATGTGCGAGGGGAACCTTTACCTTTACCTTTACCTTTACCATAGTTTGTAGTTTCTCAGATGTTGTCTCCCACCTGAGACAGGCTTTTAGTTATTTTGCCTTATTCTGAGGAAATTCTGACTCGAATTCAAGGTGAACTCTCTTGCTTTTTCTTTGGGGAGCAGATTTATGTGTCGGATTGATTGTGTAGCTCCCATGTCAACTGTATTGCTTACCTGCATTAGTGATGTTTTATTCTAACACATATACGGGGAAGAACGTCTCCAGATGTACTGGCAAGAAGTCAATCACTTTCAGTTGATTATCCTAATATGGCATCTGCTGCCACGTTATAGGAAACGTCCATCATTCACCAACAAGACTTTCCAGCAAATGCCATCGACTTTTATTATATGTCAGTATCCCCCACCCCTCTTTGCAAGCTGTGAGAATGTTTGCCAGTTTTGGTCAGGATTTAGTTTCCTTGGAAGAAAAACCCTAGAAGCATATGATGTTCCTGCGGTATGTGATTTATTTAAACAAAAGCTACAACCTAAACATAATGCCCAAACCAAATTTTGTTCCGTGACAGGTTCCCTAAGCAGAATTCACAACTTTCATAAGATTTCTTTTTTTGTAGAATGCCAAATAGGCCGGAAATGAAATGAAGGATCTGAGATGCGTTTTGAAAATCTGCTTCCATCAAGCTGATGTGGAAACAAACTGAGCACGGCAATAAATAAAATGAATGTAAGTTGTTTGATCTGCGGTTCTCTTCAGGCAAACAAAATATGCAGAGAATGGAGAAAAAGTGGAAGAATACAGGCTAGCCCTGGGTGAAACTCTGCCTGTAGAATGGCATACAAATAGTCCCCCATTGAAGCCCAAAATTTCCGTTGCCAAGTGATACAATTGTTAAGAGACTTCTGCCCCATTTGACGATAGTCTCTAGAGCAGTGTTTCCCAACCTTGGTAGCTTGAAGATGGGTGAACTTCAACTCCCAGAATCCCCCAGCCAGCGCTGCTGGCTGGGGGATTCTGGGAGTTGAAGCTCACCCATCTTCAAGCTGCCAAGGTTGAGAAACACTGCTCTAGAGATTCTCAGTCATCCAGGTCATGCTTGTCTCAAAGATGCTTTTACAGGAGGCAACTGGTCTTCCTTGTTTTTTCTTCTTTGCTTCTCATCCAAGAAACTTCTTCAGCTCTGACTGGATGGTGGGGAATGGAAGGATTTATACTCCCTGTGTATAGTAAAGTGCGTATAGTCAAGGCTAAGGTTTTCCCAGTTGCAATGATTGGCTATGAAAGCTGGACCATAAGAAAGGCTGAGCGCCAAAGTATTGATTGAGAGCGCTGGAGAAGACTCCTGCGAGTCCCTTGGACTGTAAAGCAAACAAGTCAGTCCTAGATGAGATCAACCCTGACTGCTCCTTACAAGGTCAGATCCTGAAGATGAAACTGAAATACTTTGGCCACTTAATGAGAAGGACGGACTCACTGGAGAAGAGCCTAATGCTGGGAAAGATTGAGGGCAAAAGAAGAAGAGGACGACAGAGAACGAGATGGCTGGATGGAGTCACTGAAGCAGTCAGTGTGAGCTTAAATGGACTCCAGAGGATGGTAGAAGACAGGAAGGCCTGTTGTGACCCGCCAGCAGCCTGCGTGGATTGTTGCTGATCCCGACGACGAGGAAGCTGGTGTGGTGTCATGCCAGCAGCCTGTGCAATCGACGCTCGAGTCAGACAGTGAGGAGGCTGAAGAAGATGTGGTGCCAGAGGCAGGGATTCAGCCAGGGCCTTCAGAACCTCCAGAGCCTCCTTTAAATGAAGAGGATGAAGAGGAGGAGCCTTTTCTCAATGCACAAGCACGCAGAGCTGCCAAAGGACAGGAGTGGTTACTCAGGAGAAGGTATCCTTGAGAGTAAAGCTTAAGGCTAATTGGCCACTCCCTTAGCCTATTTAAGGAAGGACGACGACTGAGGCAATTTGCAGGGAACAACTTCGTTCACTCTCCTTCACATCTTGATCTTAGTTCTCTGCAAATTGCTTCTGGGCTTTCTGCCAACCATAATAAGATTACGATTATTTATTCTTTGGAGTCCTGTAGGCTGTTAAGAAAGTTAATTAACAGCCTTTGTTTGAAAAAGACTGATTTAATTTAGTAAACTGAGGTTTGTACAGACTTTGTATGTGCTGCGTTCTTTGGGGTCCGTAGCTGGGGCAGAACAGGAACAGTGGCACGGTCATAAATACAGGCCATTTGCCAAGGGATTGAATTTTGATCACGTGACCATGGGAAGGCTGTCGCACTTGTGCGAAAAACAGGCATAAGTCACTTTGTTCAGTGCCGGTGTAACTTCGAACAGTCACTAAATGAAGGGTTGTAAGTCTATAGCAGCGGATGCACAATATGTAAGTACCGTATATACTCGAGTATAAGCCAACCTGAATATAAGCCGAGGCACCTAATTTTACCACAAAAATCTGGGAAAACTTATTGACTTGAGTATAAGCCTAGGGTGGAAAATGCAGCAGCTACTGGTAAATTTCAAAATAAAAATAGATACCAATAAAATTACATTAATTGAGGCATGAGTAGGTTAAATGTCTTTGATTTCAAAGAAAAACAGTAAACTAGCTCTGGAAGTGGAAAAGAGAATCAACAAAAACAATATGGTATCAACAATAACTTTAAAAGTACTGCATATGAGTTGGGTAGCTATATAAATTTGTTTAATAAATACAATGGGAAAGGTCTTTGGGGATTCCAGAATTTACATGGCACTAATTGGATTAGTGGACCCTCCCCATGCCCCATTTTACCTTTAGCAAGCCTCCCTGCAGCCAAAACGGTTGCAGGAAAAACAGCATTTTTCCCTCACTCGAGTATAAGCCGAGGGGGGCTTTTTTCAGCATAAAAAATGTGCTGAAAAACTCGGCTTATACTCGAGTACATACGGTATGTAGGCTCCTCAGAAACCTTGTTTGCTGTAAAATCTGCACGTCTCTCCCAAGTTCAGTAAACCCATTTGAGTGCAGAGTGAAGTTTGGTGTCATCTTCCCATTAATTTTTAGGATTTGCCCCAGTGGTAGGATTCAAATAATTTAACAACCGGTTTTCTGCCCTAATGATTTCTTCCAACACCCAACTGATTTCTTCCAACTTTCTCAGAAAGTTAACAACTGGTTCTCCCGAAGTGGTGCGAACTGGCTGAATCCCACCACTGGATTTGCCCCAGTGGTGAAATCTGGACCGGTTTACTACCAGTTGGCTGGCTGCGCATGCGCACCATGCACCAAATGCAAGGTGCACACGTGCAGTGCACGCCAGTGAGAAGGGGTGATCAGCTGGGGCGTGCAATCTCTTTTTTTTACTTTTAAAAGCATTGCTTTTAAAAGCAAAAAAATAAAATAAAAAATAAGCCTCTGACAATCAGGCAACTCAGCTGAGATCGTCAGTGTTTTTTAAAAGCATTTTTTTAACAAGCCGAAAAGCTTGTAGAAAAAATGCTTTTAAAAGTAAAAAAAAAAAAAGCCTCTGATGATCATGCAGCTCAGCTGGGCATGGGCGGCGGGTGGGGTGGGGTGGGGTGGGCAGGGATTTTTGCTACAGGTTCCACCCACCGCCATCACTACCGGATCTAGAGATCCGATCCGAACCAGGAGCATTTCACCCCTGATTTGCCCCTAATAAGTGGAAGCACTTATGAAACTTGGCTGCTCTCAGAAAGTATAAAGGAAGCCTGATTTAGTTAGTGTGTACCATGACGAGAGATCACTTGGATTGTAGGCTGGACTGGAAAGGTTTTTCTTTTTTTGAAATAGAAATAAGATTAAAGCATCCTTATTTACATGCCGGAGGTTCTGTTCTTGTTGACTTCTTACACATTTGTGCTAATGATGACTGCCCATTTTTGATTGGACAAATGTTTTTAATTTCCTCGGTTGCGCCGATGTCCTCCCTGGGTGTTGCAATTTGAAAATGGGATTACAAAACTGGAAAAACAGTCACCTTCCAAAGGTAAACTCACTGTAATCAATAAATCAATGCAAGGAATAACATAAGGAAGGGGTGGAGAAGACGATTATGGCTCATTCATTCCTAAATGTACTAGGCTAAGTTCCTGTTCTTCTTCTTCTTTGACCCCATCCATACCCCGATACACATGTACTTAAACAAGATGATAAAAGTATGCTATCCAAAGCTGTTAGGACCAAGGTTTTCCTTTCTTTTCTTTTCTTTTCTTTTCTTTTCTTTTCTTTTCTTTTCTTTTCTTTTCTTTTCTTTTC
>WNWU01000044.1:217189-232765 GCA_012654045.1 Ptyas mucosa | reverse complement strand
TCTATTCTATTCTATTCTATTCTATTCTATTCTATTCTATTCTATTCCATTCCATTCCATTCCATTCCATTCCATTCCATTCCATTCCATTCCATTCCAATCAGAACAAAGGAAATATCCAAGTGATACCAGAAATGGACGCCTCCTTAGTAATCACTAATAGTCTGGGATGTATGCAAATCTCCTTGAGTGTGTCTGCAAGACCAGAGGGACATGGAAGGCAGCCATTCACTGAAATTATAAAGGACTGAAAAGTGAGATATTTTGGAACAAGATTTTTTTTTCCCCAAGGGGGAGGAATCTAGAGATTTGAATTGGCCACTTGACACACGCTTTCATGATCACTGATGTAGTTTGTTCTAGCTATGATATGAAAATAAGGATGGGGAATGAACCTTAATCATTCCCAATTTCCCTAATCAGATTATGTCATCACTGTAATGAGCTCTGACAGGCAGAAGGTGGAATATCTACTCCGTTCTATTCAGAAGGATTGACATTGAGGGGACATGAACGTTTTCACCGCCTTACTGCTTATGATCAAATCATCCTTTCTGGGTGAGGCGAGCACTAATAGGGAAAAAAAAATAGGAACACTTCTAAAAATAGCAGTGATTGTATGTTACTATTAGTAAATATGAAGGCCCCTCATTTGATAGTTGAGTTTTGATGAGTTTGTTGTTTCCTGGAAAACAATGTGGAGATAGTTGATTGTGGCCTTCTTCCTGATTTTTTTTTTAAGTCTCAATATAGGTCATTTCCTGCTTAGTTTGTTCTTAGACTAGCCAAGTTTGGCTGGATGTACCATCTGCTGTGTTAATTTTTCTTTTTTCTTCCATTCAGTCATGTCCAGTTTTCGGAGACTGCTTGGATAAATCCCTTCAGTTTATTTAGAAAGGTTTTTCAAAAGTGGTTTGCCATTGCACTTCCTAGGGCTGAGAGAGAGGGACTGGCTAACCTGCTGGTTTTCTGTCCAAGGTGCAACCAAACCTCACAGTTTCCCAATTGCCAGCCTGGTACCTTAATCACTACGTCAAACTGCATTAATATTAAAGGTAAAGGTTCTCCTTGCACATATGTGCTAGTTGTTCCTGACTCTAGGCGGCGGTGCTCATCTCCGTTTCAAAGCCAAAGACCCAGCGCTGTCCGAAGATGTATTCGTGGTCATGTGGCCGGCATGACTCCTGTTCTGTCCCCCTTCCTCACACAGGCAAACGTAATACCAAGCACGCCTGCCAATATTTTATTAGGTAAACAGATTAGAATTCCTGGCACACCAAGGTTTTGGCAGCAAACTGCCGAATGCCTGCCAAGACCGTTTTCACTCCCATAAAGCAGAAGAGGTCTTCTCTCCAGTCCGTTCCAGGAGCAACAAATTATCCACGAGACAAGAGTTTAGTCAATGTTCAGTCCAAAATATATCCAAGCCGAATTTCAGAGATCACGATGTGACTTTCAAGGTTTAACTTTGTCCGTCACAAAGCCTGAAGAGCAATCCCACCCACTTTTATTCCTGGTGGGGCGTGGCTCCGTGACTCAGCTCAATCTCTGGCCCTCCCATGCCTCTTCCTTTCCTGCACATGCTTCTCCCTCCGACGCTGCCTGGGATCAAGCCAGGATTCATCATCCTCACTCCCTATCAATTGGTGCTCCGATATGCCTTTTTCCTGGCACATCCCAGGCTGTTCCTCCTGGCCTTCGGATGGAACCGGAGGCATTGCCAGAAAGGAGGGTCCTGGAGAGGGAGGCCTTGTCAGTTCCTCCCCATCACCTTCTGAGTCCTCTTCCTCTGTTAGGACAGGCTCAGGAGTCAGGGTCACAACAATGCCAAAGGCTTATGGAATGTTGTTACCTTCCCACCAAAGGTGGTCCCTATTTTTCTACTTGCATTTTTTATGTGCTTTCAAACTGCTAGGTTGGCAGAAGCTGGGATAAGTAACAGGAGCTCACCCCTTTATCCGGCACTAGGGATTCGAACCGCTGAGCTGCCGACCTTTCTGATCAACAAGCTCAGCGTCTTAGCCACTGAGCCACCACATCCCTGCGGCATTAATATTAGAGAGGGACAAATAACCTTTCAAAATTCTCCACCAAATTACTGGGTAAGGCAAATTATTCACAATATGCTTTACCAAAAGACTCCTTTGTCATCAGAAATGTAAAGGAAACATGGGAAGTCAGAGTAGTGCAGGCTGAATATTTTATACCTATCTCTTGGACAAGAAGAGAATTTCTCTTGCATTTTTTTTAAAAAAATAAAACAGTTCTTTTCAGTTTGGGAAAAGAGAATTTGCTGTCAAAAAGAACAGAGAATATTAGAGAAAAGTTTCTGGGTGAAGATCTTGCATTAATTTGATGACAAGGTGACCAAAGGTATGAATTTTCCATCTTTCATCACAGAATTTCCAGTGCTCTGATGCTTTGTTGGCTTCCTTCTGTCCCCAAGCAAGACATCAATAGGGCATTTTTCTTTTAGGCTCTATTAATTTGGGAAATGTTAGCAGCCAGTGTGCCCTTAGAGGGATAAAGAAATACTGTAGGCTAGAAAAAAAATCATCAATAGAATATAGAACATGGAATAAAAGGGTTGGAAGAGTCCTTGGAGATCTTCTAGTTCAACCCCCTGCTCAAACAGGAGACCTTAGACAACTCCAGGCAAATGTTGTCCAGTCTCTTCTTGAAAACCTCCAGTGATGGAGGAGCCAATACTTCAAGAGGCATTGAACTGGTCCACTGATTAATTGTTCTCTCTGCCAGGAAATTTCTCCGTAATTCTGGGTTGGATTTCTCTCTGATAAACTTCCACCTGTTTCTTCTTGTCCTACCCTCAGGTGTTTTGGAGAATAGATTGATTCCCTCTTCTCTGTGTCAACCCTTCAAGTACTGGAAGACTTGCTCGCCTATCACCCCCAATTCTTCTCTTCGTTACACTGCACGTATCTAATTCTCTTCGTTCACCCTACATTTTAGCAGGGGTGGGTTCTACTTACCTTTACTACTGGTTTGCAATGAAGCCGTGCGCACGTGCACTCTTCTGCGCATGCACAGAAGCGTCCTGATGACGTTGGGGTTGGTGGGCAGAGCCTCCCTCTGGATTTACTTCCGGTTCTATAGAACCGGTCTGAACCGGGGGAAACCCACCAGTGGCAGGAGGTATTTTTGCCCTCCCCGGGCTCCAGAGTCTTTCCTTGAGCCTTTGGGAAGCCTATGCTCTGGAGGCCGACTTGAGGGTGGAAATGGCCCATTTCCAGCTTTCCCGAACTTCCAGTAGGCCCATTTTTGGCCTCCCCTGAGCCTCCACGTGCACCATGCAATTACCTGCATCCAAAATGGCCAAATGGGGACTCCTGGGAGGGGCAGGGTGGGGTGGGCAGGGCCAACCAGGAGTGGGATTTGGGGGTTCTCCAAACTGCACAGAACCTTAGCTAGAGGTTCTCCTGAACCCCTGCGAACCACCAGCAGCCCACCCATTTATCTTTGTTGCACTAAAACTCTCAGACACATCCTGTCAGTGTATAAGAAATTATGAGTTGGGGTAGCCATAACAACTAGCCAGCTAATGAGGAACTGTCTGGTGACTAAGAAACAGGATCTGTTGTTAGCCATGGGAGATGGCTCAGAGCTTGGCCGTGGATTCGTTTGTCCTTATATTATATCTTCTGAATTCTGGGTTCTGGTTGTTCTGGTTGTTCTGGCTTCTGCTTCTTGTCCTTATCCTTGCTACCACGTTGCAAGAGCTGCATGGGTATTGTATACATGCATCATGTTTTATATTACTGTATATAAACAAGTTTCTTCTATAAATGAATCCTGCTGAATTATTTACTTGTGTGCTGGTTGGATCGCTGCAAACTCTTAACACCTCCAACAATATTGTATAAACTAACAACGATAAGAAGGGAATGGTTCGGTGGCTTTCTGAGGATACGGTAGAAAAACAGAGCTCTGTTTTATAAGCTCCAATCCAACTGTGATTGTCAAAACAGAGTTGCTTGGCATTTGGTTTGCTTCACTTTGGATCAGCTCACCGGAAGAGTGTCCCAAAGAGACAACGAACAGGGAAGCCACCCTGGCTGCTGTAATTTAAGCAATTCCATTTATTCAAACCGGAGGGGTGGCGGAGAACATTGTGCAAACTCGGGAGCTTATTATGGAAACAAACAAACAAGCAAAAAAGAAAGAAAGAAAGATAAAAAGGAAAAGAGCAGATGGAACGACAGGAATCCACAGATGTGGAGATGGAACGAACAGTTGGTACAAAATAGAAATTGCAATGCAAGCCTGACCATGTGCAGGAGGCGAGGAAGAGGGTTGGAGGAGAGGAGGGGTCAGTCTCTCAGAACTTCCATTTCCTTCTCCTTTGATCATAACAAACAGGCAACAGATTGGAAACATAATTTAGGGGGGAAATACAAATGAGGCAAAGCATTTACACAACAGCTAAAGGAAGGGGGAGATTTGTTCTCTGTTCCTCTGGAGAATAAGAGTAGCATTGGCTGGCTGCAAACATGCCACGCTCTTAACCTAGTTCCTATCGGAACTCACATTCTTGGCTTGCAAAGAATTGTAGGTAAATTAGTTCAGACTTTAGATAGGAGAGAGATACGACGACAACAGTAAGATGTGTCCATGGTAAAAGATATTGTCTTTGGAAGAGAGAGTTTTATTTGCTCTGAAGAAGCTTCTTGGATGAAGCTTCTTGGACATCTTCAAAGAAAAACAAAGTCCAGTTCCCTCTTGAAAAAAAGTATCGGTACCTTTGGTTCAACCATGACCTGGATGACTGAGAATCTCTATAGACAGTCATAGTTATACAAAAGCAAATAGGAAGACACTCAGGGGAAAGAGGAGAAAGTGAGGAATGGTTGGGAAAAAGAAAAAAAAAAGCATTGACTTCCGACTGCCTCTATTTAATTTAATTCAATTAAAAAAAAAAAGATTTATATGCCGCCCTTCTCCAGAGACTCAGGGCGGCTTACAATGCGTTAAGCAATAGCCTTCATACTTTTGTATATTTTATACAAAGTCAGCTTATTGCCCCCACAATCTGGGTCCTCATTTCACCTACCTTAGAAAGGATGGAAGGCTGAGTCAACCTTGAGCCTGGTGGGATTAGAACTTGCAGTAATTGCAGGCAGCTGAATGTTAATCAGTGCCTTAGTCTACTGCGCCACTTAGGCCCCTATTTAATATTAAATTAAATTTAATATTTAAATTTATATACCGCCCTTCTCCCAAAGAACTCAGGGCGGCGAACAGCCAGAAGTAAAAAACATTAAGTACAAAATTCAAAAACAATTTAAAAATATATTAAACAATTTGGCCCGACAGTTAAAATCCCCCATTTAAAAGTTCAAATTAAAATTACACAATTGGAGAGTTACGCCAGCCCGGCTTGATGAAATAAAAAAGTTTTGAGGGCCCAACGGAAAGTACGTAAATATGGAATTGTCTGTATCTCCGGGGGGAGCTCGTCCCAGAGGGCAGGTGCTCCCACAGAGAAAGCTCTCCCCTCTCTGTGGGAGCATACTGGCCGGTGGGAGACTCTCGGTGGCAGCAGGCGGTCTCGTAAATATCCAGGTCCTAAGCCATGGAGCGCTCTAAAGGTGGTCACCAACACCTTGAATCGCACCCGGAGGACCACCGGGTAGTAAAATAAAGCATTAACACCAAACCACAACTTTTTGCTTTTCCATATAAAAAAAGCAACCCATTTCTATAAACACCTATCAATCTAATCGGTAAAACCCATAATCAAAGTTTCATCCTTTGCCACCTCAAGCACAAAGTTCAGAAGCGGTTTCCATGTGGAAACAAAAGTAATTATATTCTTTTCCTTAACCCAAACGGTCAATTTAGCCATTTCTGCCAACTCCATCAGCTTCTGCAGCCATTTGTCCATGGTGGGAATCAAAGTGTCCTTCCATTTTTGTGTCAGTACAGTAATCTTGCTGCTGTCATACCTGTGTATCTCTTTTAATCTCTTTATTTCCTTCACTGATTTATTCTACCTCCTCACAGAGCAATACAGTATAGCTGGTGAGCACTATTAACAGGGATG
This sequence comes from Ptyas mucosa, assembly GCA_012654045.1. Taxonomy (NCBI): domain Eukaryota; kingdom Metazoa; phylum Chordata; class Lepidosauria; order Squamata; family Colubridae; genus Ptyas; species Ptyas mucosa. The sequence goes on along the minus strand of WNWU01000044.1, from coordinate 226,704 downwards.
GGCTTCAAAAATTTTAGCAAGGGGTTCTCTGCCTGGCTGCTGGGTGTGGGGTGACCATGGTGGGCGTGGCCTAGTTGGCCTCTTGCACCACGGTGGGAGGGGGGCATTTTTGTCCTCCCTGGGCTCTGGAGGCTTGAGGAAAGCCTCCGGGAGGGCGAAAATGGCCTCCCCAATCTCCGGAGGCCCTCTGGAGGCTGGAAACGGGCTCATTTCTGGCCTTCCCAAACTTCCGGTAGGCCCATTTTTTTGCCCTTCCCAAGCCTCCGTGCATGCCTTGCACTTACCTGCATCCAAATTGGGCTGCATGAGGATTCCTGGGAGGGGTGGGGCAGGGTGGGCGGGGCCAGCCAGGAGTGGGATTTGGGGGTTTTCCAAACTGCACAGAATCTTAGCTAGAGGTTCTCCCGAACCCCCAGCAGCCCACCCCTGACTATTAACATAACTGCAGAAAAGCCTTTGTGATAGAATTAGATGTACGGCAAATACTGAGGTTCTTTTATTTTTACTGGGTGTTTTCCCCGTGCACAGTAGCACATGGTCTTTATTAATGTGGCAATGCATTGAAAAAGAAGGGAACAAATTAAGGCAATCATACATACAATCTATTTGAGAGTGCTGGGGGAAGGGAACCTTTTATTAATACATGCATAGCAGATTTTCAATCATGCTGAAATATAATGATAGGGTGATAGAATTTATATTTGAAGCAAGCATATGGTCTCCAAAGGTTTCTGTGTTTCAGGCCAGAATATATAGGCTTTGGTGATGCTGCTAATCTTTTTCTTAAATTTGAATTGTGAAATTGGAAAAAAAAAAAACGACAACAACTATATCGTCCCAATTGCTTTTTTTATGCTCCAGTAACTTTCTTCATTGTGAAGACGGAACCCAATTATTCTTCGTGCTTATATTACTCGGTAAACCAGTGCAGATGGAGATAGCACTCTATAAACAAATAAATAACAATGCCAATTTAATAACAACTTCCAAATTCATGATTCAGACCTTTCTGTATTGGTCTGCTTTGCAATTTAAAATCTTGATCAAATTCCTAATGTTAAATGAGCTTGTGCGTTGGTTTAATGATACCCTTAATGGCACATTTGATTTATGATACATAGCAGCATGCTGTGAAAATAAGTAAATGAAACATCACCCATTTTCTTTTTCTATTTTTTTAAAAAAACAGTCCTCTGGTTATCGTGAGAAGGCTCAAAAAAAAAAAATCCATGGTATGATTTCTCCAAATTTTTATTGGCTTGCACAAACATATGTTTGAATATGTATTAGTATGTGTTTAATTTTGGGTTGGATGCCCAGTATTTACCTCTTAATTGACTTCTGAGAAGTTCCTCTGCTTGTCTGAAATGATTCTTCTTTTGGGTTGAAGACATTTCATTACCATCTTGTTTTGCTTTGCTCTAGTTAACTGATTTCTTTGCCTCCTGAATTGGGATCCCCAAACTCTTCAGTAATTTTTACAAACATATATGTCTCCATCTCCTAAATGCATAGATAGATAGATAGATAGATAGATAGATAGATAGATAGATAGAAGATAGATAGATAGATAGATAGATAGATAGATAGATAGACAGACAGACAGATAGACAGATAGATAATAGGTAAATAGCTAGCTAGCTAAATAGCCAGCCAGCCAGCCAGGCATTATATCAGGGGTGAAATCCAGCAGGTTCTGACAGGTTCTGGAGAACCGGTAGCGGAAATTTTGAGCAGTTCAGAGAACCGGTAGTGGAAATTTTGTGTAGTTCGGAGAACTGGCCAATACCACTTCTGGTTGGCCCCAGAGTGGAGTGGGAATCTCCATGGGGTTGCAAACAATCAACAAGTACAAGCACCTACAAAACTGGAAAAACAATGACATACCATCAGAAGACAAGGTGATTAGAAAAATTATGGAGTGTGCGGAAATGGATAAGCTCACAAAGGAGATACAAGAAAAAGATGAAACAGAATATTACTTAGTCTGGGAGAAATGGTATAAATGGTTGGAGGAGAAAGGGGAAAAAAAGGGGGGGGACAAAAGAAAACTAAACAATGGTTAAATTAGATGGAGGAATATGGAAACAAATGAGAAGATATAAATTGTGGAAAGGAAATTAGGTACCAGTTTATGTTCAGTGTAAATAAAATATTTAGATTAAGAGAATATATTCTAACGGTATATATATATATGATATACTAGAAATATATGTATAAAAGTTAAATTAAGATAAGGAAGAGAAAATGAATAAATATGGATAACTGATGCGAAGATGTTGAAAAGAAGAAGATGTAAATATCTGTTTTTGTTTGGGTTTTTTTGTTTGTTGGTTGGTTGGTTTTTTAAAAACTATTTAATAAAAATTATTTTAAAAAAAAAACAAGTACAAGCACCTTCTAACATAAAGTATATCTTTCACTGTACCCAGGTTTTTGTTATCTGCCTCTTTCCCTTCCAGGGTCACCAGTGTGCCCACAGTGTCTGCTTTGTTGGTTCAGTATCATGCATGTAAGGGAAATATTATCTGTGTCCCACAATGCAGCCCGTTTTCAGTGAGCAAGGTTGTCACTATTCATCTGAACTAGAACTGAACATTTTCTTTTCTTTTCATGCCCAAATTGGCTGTTTGTAGCTCACGAGATGTTTTTAAGAGAATGATAACAAAGGAAATGCAAAGCATCATTTCCAATTTATGTTGCTTAAAATCCTGCAAGGGTCTAAAATGGAAACAAATGTAAATGAAAACACAAATGGGCAGCCAAACAGGTGGGGGGGGGGATCAAAGCAAATACTTCAAAGGGTCCTTTTGATTCTTTAGGTCCAGCAAATATTTGGAAACCAATTCTGAAGATGGATGCTAAAGTTAAACGTATTTAGCAGCAAGCCTAACTTCGTAACAGTACAACTTGTTCAGTGTGATGGCCGATGTGTACATTTTCCCCGGCGTATTAATCCTTTTGTTGTTATTCTTCAAAGCTGCTTTGTTTCATCATTTTTTTCCCCCCTGTAAGAACAAAGTTCATTTTGATGGAAAATTCATCTACTCTTCTGTTGTTTTAAGCTTCGCTATCTGCTAAATCAATCTGATATTTTGGGGCCATTTCTTACTCATCTGAGGCATTAGAACTGCTAAAAGTCAGAGAAGAACGAAGGGGGCGGGGGGAAGGTTCCCTATACGATAGGCAATTATATAGCCCAAGAAAAATGTGTAGATGTTAGCTTGTAAAGTAATTAGTGAGAAAGCAATTGAACCTTATCACTTAAGTAATTCAGTCATAAGTGAATTGGTCAATGTGTTTAGTAGTTGCGACTCAATTTGATTCTGCATTTTGAATCGTCAGGATGAATCTCTTTGTCGATCTGCATGACAGTATGCACATGTGCATGGAAGCATCCACCCACATGCACAGATCTATCCAGCGGTGGGATTCAAGTAATTTAACAACCGGTTCTCTACCCTAATGATTTCTTCCAATAACCAGTTTGCCAAACTGCTTAGAAAGTTAACAACCGGTTCTCCCGAAGTGGTGCGAACCGGCTGAATCCCACCACTGGATCTATCCCATCTTTGGCTCAATCTGTAGGCCTCCAGTTTGATCGAATTCAACAAGTCTGTTTGAGGATGCAATTTGAAGATTTGGATGCAGAGGCGTGCTTCAATTAATTCCCTTCAGAATTGAAGCTTCAGAGGGCCATATAAATCTAAATGAAAGTTTCCCCATAGGCATTCTTAGATAGGTGAAATGATGGATAGCTGAAGTTGGAAGTTTGTTCAGAAAAGAACAGAAAGGTAAGCTATGCCTTTGACTCCATGTTTTTTTTAATCATTATATTAGCCAGTAGAGTCAAAGGTGAAGAATACCAAATGTATTGCTGCATTTCAGCAGGTCACAATGACTGCTAGCTTATTCTGGGTTTGAAACATGGGTGAAATCCAGCAGATTCTGACAGGTTCTGGAGAACCGGTAGAGGAAATTTTGAGTAGTTCGGAGAACCGGCAAATACCACCTCTGGCTGGCCCAAGAGTGGGGTGGGAATGGAGATTTTGCAATATCCTTCCTCCAGGAATGGGGAGGGAATGGGGATTTTGAAGTATCCTTCCCCTGGAGTGGAGTGGGAATGGCGTTTTTGCAGTATCCTTCCCCCAGGAGTGGGGAGTGAATGGGGATTTTGCAATATCCTTCCCCCAGGAGTGGGGAGGGAATGGGGATTTTGCAGTATCCTTCCCCTGCCACACCCACCAAGCTACGCCCACAGAACCGGTAGTTTAAAAAAAAATTGAATCCCACCACTGGTTTGAAAGCTAAGCAATTGGATAGATGACCCCGGTTCTAGGCTAGGCAGCATTTCACTGATGACGTTGCCTAGTTTGGTAATGAAATATCTGCAAGGAAATCATTGAGCTTGGAGAGCACCAAGGACCACAAAGTTCAATTCTGGGCTACACATATTCTCTTTTGGTACAAGTTGCAGGTGCCTACTTATGGTGACTTCAAGACACTCTTCACAGAGCATACACTCTTCCTTTCAGCCCAAAAGGATTTTCAGCACCTTTCTGTTTGATTAGCCCCTTCCTATCCTCATTTCCTTGCCTATTCTGCTCTTGCCAGCTGTTCTTCCCCAATTGATTATGTGCCATCAAGTCTTCTTTCATTTACAATTCCCATCCCTAACCTATTCTTTCATATCTTCCAATGACCCAAAGGCAGGGGTGAAATGCTATAGGTTCAGGCCGGTTCGCCCAAACCGGTAGTAAAAAATGCTACTGTTTCGCCAAACCAGTGGTAAAAATGTAAAAAAAAAAAAAAGTTCAGGAGAACCGGTAGTAAAAAAATGCTTAAAAAGTTAAAAAAAAAAGTTCCAACGATCTCGCATTGCTCAGCTGATCTTCAGAACTTTTTTACTTTTTAAGCATTTTTTTTACCACTGGTTCTCCGGTTGGTAAAAAAAAAATTTGAAAGTTTTTTAAAAGGTTCCCAAGCTCACGCGCCACATCTGATTCCCCCCCAGCTGTTCTACTTACCTTCCGAAGCCTCCCTTTGGTGCGTATTGTGCATGCAGACATGCAGTGCATATTTGGTGTGTCCTGCACATGCATGTCTGCAGTGCATGCTTGGCACGCATGCCCAGCCAGCGAATTGGTAGTAAACCGGTTCAGATTTCACCACTGCCCAAAGGTGCTTTTTTTTTTTTTTGAAAGACAACTGGATTTTCTTGATTTTTTCCTTTGATAACATTTTGCTTCTTGGATGACAAGCAAAATGTTTTCACAGGGGGGGAAACAAACCAAGAAAGTCTACTTGCTTTTTTGGATTGCCACTCTCAAATTGGCCTTTTTAGTCACACTAGATGCTGTTTTAGGACTTCTTTCCAGAGCATGATACCATAGTCTCTTGAGACTGAAGGATGCCAATGAATATCCTTCTCAGAGCCTTCATGGCTGCTCTTCCGACTGGCAGTCGGCAGTGCATTACCTGACTGCTTGTTCCTTTATTGTTGATGGTTGATCCTAAAAGGCAGAAGCTACTCACCACTGTGATATCTGCCTTGTCAATTCTAAGGCTGCTTGTTCTATCTGTTATCGTTAATTGGACGATCAGTGATAAAAGGAAATGAAGCAGCCCAAAAAAAAGGCTAGACACCATTAAAGCTGACACCAGCCGCAGCATAAAACAAGTGAAAGAATTCATAGAAGATTGGAAAATGGGGACAGAGCTGGTCCAAAGAATTGCTGAGAATTAGACACGATTGAATAGATAGCATCATATTTAATTTTGGTCCCATTTTTTTCATGGTGGTCTTAGCAGATCCTTTGCATTTCTGACTACCTGGGTGGTATCATCATCATCATCATCATCATCATCATCATCATTGTGCAAGTGACTGGTATTTTTCCTCCAATTTTAAAACCATGATTCTTATTATCTCCCAATCCTCTTTTCCTGAATACATATTCTGCATAAAGGGGAGAATATACTTATCTCACTCCTTTGGCAACCTGCAACCAACCTTTTCACCATGACTCTGGCTTCCAGACATATTGTCAGGGTTCCGATGGATGCCCTAATTAAATCCTGACTCTTGAGCCAAGCTTCAAAAGAAATCTAGTTATTTTTATTAGGAGCTTCATGTCGGCACATTCCCAAGTGCAGCCAGCTCTGACCTATGTAATTTACTCTCCAATTATGACCCTGTTTCCCCCTCCCCCAGGGTGTGTCATCAATCACATTCGCCAACAGAGCAATTTCACAGGTTATAGAGGTCACTCCCCTCAGTTGCTGTAGGTAACCCTGGGATACAGCCTTGAGAGAGATAAGCATGGAATGTCTTTGGCTGCTGTGCCATTTCACTGGTTTCCCATCCTCCCTGGCCTATGGCAACTTGAGAGCAGGCCAGGGATGCTTTGTGAGTTGACACATACATGTATATAAGTTTCTCATGAAGATAATGAAATGTTGTGGGAGTCCCATTTTTCTGAGCACATTCCACAGCTTGACATGATCACCACAATCAAGGGCTTTTCTTTAATCAATGAAGCTCACATCAGCAGCTCAATAGATTAGTGTATGCGGTGAAATATGACCCCCCCCCCCCCAAACTCATCTATTTGGGCAGCTTTAATTGTCAATGAATGGGTTGAGACCATTCTCTCTTGCTTGCTTTGATTTTTCCATGTTTGTTGGCATAATCTCCCGCTGAGTCCCTCAACTCAGTGTTTTATTTTAAAACTCCAATAAGCTGCTAGGGACACACTGAACCATTAATTAATCCTATTTATAAAAGAGGCAACCACAGAGATGTCCTCTTCTTTTCCTCCTCCTATGAATAGAAAATGTACACCGCATCTTTAACGAAAGAGCAAGTCAGACCTCTTTGCTTTCAAAACATATGCTGAGTCTCTGAAACAAACCTTGTTACCCGTGCTTGGTTCCTGGGAAGGGCAGGAATTAGAAATTATAAACAATAAAGTACTTTCCTGCTGCATCAAGAAAACAACTGGACTAGTTTTGTTGTTAGGATGATCCTTGAACAGAGATTTAGGGAGACATAACAAATGATCTTTGAAGCTGAAATTCAGGCGGGTACTTGTTCCAATTGTCTGGGTTGGGAGCATCCAAAGAACTGGTTTTATTTTCTTGCACCACTTTTGCATTTAACCAGAAATATTAGAAAGTTCATCAGTCACATGGCCCAATCAAGGCAATGTCCTCTGGTCCGGTGGAGTTTTGCTTGCAATGGATCCATCTATGGGGTGGAATCTGGGCAAATGAATGGAGCTGAGTGTTTACTGGCCAAATGCCCTTCCTGTCGCCAATAAAGAGTTATTGTTTTTTCAGCAGATATATTCTCATTCTGCCCAGAGAGAGAAATATCTGCCTCTACCTAGGTTCGAACTCACAGCCTCCTGATTTTGAGGTGAACGCTCCACCAGGCTGAATATTCTAAATATGGAAGGTTCTCTTCCACTCTGATAAAAGCTACTGTAATGGGTATAAAGAGAGATCCAGCCTAGAGATGAGGAGAAATTTCCCGACAGTGAGAAAAATTAACCAGTAGAATGGCTTGCCTCCAAGAGTTGTGGGTGCGCCATCACTGGAGGTCTTCAAAAATAGACTGGGCAACTATTTGACCAGAATGGTATACAGTCTCCTGCCTTGAGTAACAAATTGGACGAGAAAGACTTCCGAGGTCCCTCCCAACTCTATTATTTTATGTTCTCAAAAAGGTTTGAGGATTTCCCTTTCAATTACTTTTCAGGGTGTTTTTGAACATTTCTTGTTATTCTCAGATGAATACAACTTGGTTTCCTCTACTGTTTTCCATCATGGCTATTAGAACTGTGCCAGTTTGTAGAAAACAGAAAGGGAACAATAGAGAAACTCTGGGCTTGGGATAGCATTTCTTATGGACCAGATTTAGTTTCAAAAAGAAAAAAGAAAGAAAATATTGTGGAGGGAAACTTGAGTTTGACTCAAGATGGGAAGATTCTATTATCCCCAATCTATCTATTGTTCATCCTTGCCATGAATTTGATGCAGTGGTGGGTTTCAAATTTTTTTACTACCAGTTCTGTGGGTGTGGCTTGGTGGGTACGGCTTGGTGGGCGTGGCAGGGGAAGGATACTGCAAAATCCCCATTCCCTCCCCATTCCGGGAGAAGGATACTGCAAAATCTCCATTCCCACCCCACTCCAGGGGAAGGTTGCTGCAAAATCCCCATTTCGTCCCAATCAGCTGGGAACTTGAGAGGCAGAGAATAGATGGGGGCGGGACCAGTCAGAATTTTTACTACTGGTTCTCCGAACTACTCAAAATTGCCGCTACCGGTTCTCCAGAACTGGTCAGAACCTGCTGAAACCCACCTCTGATTTGATGGGAGAAGAAAGCATTGTATCACTGAGGGAGGCCTTTGAGAAAGAATGAGAGGGATCTTCTCATCACAGCGAGTTCAGAGGAATTCATCTCTATGTGAAGCTCAGCCTAGCAAAGGTACCTATTGGCTCTCTGAAGGCTCTAGAGGTATGACGACAGCTTTCTCACCAGCTTTGAAAAGACTTTCCCTCTTGGAGATCGAAGGAGCACATGGCCGAAGGGGTAGAATAAAACTGAAGCAGAAGGTGTGTGAGATGGTGAATGAAGAGGTATATAAAGAAGGCATATAAGTGGCCTCTGCCCTTTACGATGCTCATACATTTATTTTTGGTAGGAACGTGTTAATTAAGACAGATGACAGGCAAACTAGCTTTACTAAAGTTCAGAAGAGCAAACGGGAGGAAGGCATTAATGCATTCGTTATCAGAAACAGGTTTCTAAGCAACTGACAATCCCCGCTGCAAATTAACCCTCGCTGGGAATGATCAGTCAAAAAGATTTCTCTCTCCAGATGGAATTGCGCAATTTCTTATTTTTTTCCCCAATGGCTGGGAAAGTCTTTCTAGGATAAAAGTGCAAGCTGTCCCCTTGAAGGAAGGATGTGGCTCAGTAGTTGTTTGTCGGGTTCCAAAAAGTATTATTCCTTGTTTTTAAAACAGAGGAAGGTGGAATGTCAGAAACCCATTACACGTAACCTACCTATTCTAGATGTCCCAAAGGTGCTTTTTTTTCCCCCCCCAGAAGGCAACTGGACTTTTCAGCCCAGTCCATTTCAATTGGACTTTCCAAACCAGTCTAGTTTCCTTTTGGAAAAAGCACCTTTTTCGACAACCATGACCTGTACCAGGTCATGGTTGAGACTCTCAATGGTTGAGACCAATGGTTGAGACCATTGAGACTCTCCATAGTGAAAAACAGGCAGTTTTTGCCCATTTTTGGGCCTCCTGGGGGCATCTGTGCACCTCATTTTTCACCTCCCCCACTTCCAGCAGCATTCTGCAGGCAAAAATTGTTGGCTTTACCTTTTAGTTCCAGCCTGCGGGGCTCGTGAAGGTAAGTCCTGTGCTCAGCTGAAGGGTGGATGGTGCAATGTGGGTGGGGCAGTCTCATGGTCCTGCACGGGCCAGATTAATGGCTTC
>WNWU01000044.1:201472-216789 GCA_012654045.1 Ptyas mucosa | reverse complement strand
TACTTTACTTTACTTTACTTTACTTTACTTTACTTTACTTTACTTTATTTATTTTTGTCAAGCATGTATAAGATAACAAATATAAGTATAAACATGATTATGAATACAGGAAATGGGGACAAATAAATGGGGACAGTAGGACAGGGATGGTAGGCACATTGATGCACTTATGCACGTCCCTTAAAGACCTCTTAGGAATGGGGTGAGGTCAACAGTAGACAGTTTAAGGTTAAAGTTTTGGGGGTTTGGGGAAAAGAAACCACAGAGTCAGGTAGTGCATTCCAGGCCTTGATCGCTCTGTTGCTGAAGTCGTGTTTTCTGCAGTCAAGTTTGGAGTGGTTTACTGTAAGTTTGTATCTATTTTGTGCTTGTGTATTATTGCGGTTGAAGCTGAAGTAGTCATTGACAGATAGGACATTATTGCAGATAATTTTATATATTACGCTTAGATCAGACCAAAAGCAGTGTAGTTCTAAGTTGTCTAAACCCAAATTATTTTTAATTCTGGAGGGCTTTATTTATCCTAATCACCTATAGATTTTAGAAGCTTATCAAGGAGAGGTCCATCCTGGAACTACAAAGACATTCCTGACAGGGAGAAGAATTAATCAGTGGATTGGCTTGCATCCAGAAGTTGTGGGTGATCCATCACTGGAGGTTTGCAAGAAGAGATCGGATAGCTATTTGTTTGGAATGGTGTAGGGTCTCCTGCTTGACTAGGGGGTTGGACTAGAAGACCTCCAAGATCCCTTTCAACTCTTATCATTCTGTTATTATTCTGCTATATTCAGTGATTTCGGTACTTGTGAGGTCTGCCATTCAACTTCTCCAAAGCAATTACACTGCTGCCTTTACTCACTGCCATTCCTCTTTTTTATTTTATTTTTATTCTTCTAAATACTTAGTTATATTCTACTTTTTTTCAATTTAGGACTGTGGGCCTATTTGGAATTATGAAAGTCTGGTATAGGTGCTGTCACAAAAAAAAAAATGGTTTTCTGGATAAGCACGGGACATCAGATCACTCAATCAAATTAGGCATTTGCACAAAAGAATAAACTAACCTTGAGGATTATTATGGGTTTTGGAATTGGTGTCCAGAATAATCAGTTCAGGCTTTGATTATTTAAGCTATAGTGAAGACATGATTTGATATAAAACTAACTAATATTCAGGTTGTTAAATTAACTTTCCCCAAACCTTGTTTTCTTTCTCTCAGTGATGATTCTATTATTTGAGGCAATCAAAGACTTCATCTCTAAATTCTTACTGTGTACTGATAATTGTAACAGATTTGGCCTTTAAAAAAAAAAACAGAGACACCATAACCAAGTTAGAAGAGAGAAAGGAGCGGATTCAGACTATACATTTGCTGTTCCTTTTATCGTTGCCTATGAAACCAGCACCTGATTTTTCTTTTAAATCTTCTGAAATCTGGCAGATGAATGATTAGTAAAACGCCTGAAAACTTCATGCTTATTATATTGGAAAACAGGATTGCTGCAGCTCTGTCGGGGCATTGAGAATTCCCGCTGAAAACTTTGGGAATGGATCTTGTGCAATGTAAAATATGAAGCAATTGTGGATTTGAGAACAAAAAGGTGTTCTCGTTTTGAAAAGCTTTGCTTCTGACACCCCATTGATGACCGATTGATTGCATCCCATCAAGTCATTTTTGACTCTGGCAACAATAAAGATAGATTTTTTTTCCCCCTCATGACAATCCATCACTAATACATTTTTTCAGGTCTCCCAACCATGCGTCCATTACCTCTGCAACCAAGTTCATCCAATCTCTGCATGGCCCCTGTACTTACCTGGAATGATGAACGGGCTGCATGGAGACTCCTGGGAGGGGCAGGGTGGTGTGGGCATGGCCAGCCAGGGGTGGCATTTTGGGGGTTCGTGGAACCCCAGAGATCCTTGGCTAGAGGATCGCCCAAACCCCACCGAACCCCCAGGAGCCCACCTCTACAAAAGACCTTGTTTACTCAGGATACCTAAATCCTTAGCAAAGGGATAGACTCATTGAGAGTTACTCTCAATGCAGTAAGCAGGAGAAGCAGTATGAGCTAGAAAATATATAAATATATATATTAGGAACTAAATAATTATGGATTTCAGAGACACGATTCCTTAAAACTGATGAAAGCTAGTCCAGGGTAGGAAAGAGAGCATGACTTCCTCGTGGTTGAAGATGTAAGCAAAGAAATCCCGATCATGAGAGAGCAGCTGCTAAGCTTATGAACCCTGTGTAAATTGCACGGCCATCAATAATTTTTCACACAAGCTAATCCTATTTGTGTGCTGGTATCTTTATCCTACCAGCCAAATACTTTCAATAATTGAGCTTGCTTTCAACATTTATCCACTGCCCTTCCCCCTCTTCTTCTTCTTCTTCATCTTTTTTTTTAAAAAAAGAACTACTTTGAAAATGGAAAGGATTGAAATCATAGAATTTGACATTAATGTAATATACTGGGATTTGAAATACAGATTTTCTTATTACAACTGTATTATTAATTATGACAAAATAGCAAAGTCAAGTGCATTTGAAATCTCTTTACAATGGTCGGCAGTCATGTTTTGTCACTGCTGGATTTGACTGAAAAGAACTTTAAGGAGGCAGCGCCTTTGATTTTTTTTTTTTTAAATTTGATTTATATGCCGCCCTTCTCCGGAGACTCAGGGTGGCTTACAATGCGCTAAGCAATAGCCTTCATACTTTTTGTATATTTATACAAAGTCAGCTTATTGCCCCCACAAACTGGGTCCTCAATTTACCTACCTTAGAAAGGATGGAAGACTGAGTCAACCTTGAGCCTTGGTGAGATTCGAACCTGCAATAATTTCAGGCAGCTGGTGTTAATAACAGGGTGCTTTAGACCACTGTACTATCCAAGGAATTGAGCGTAGGGTCACTTTGGGCTTCCTTGAAGACCTTCTGGGGATAGTCTCAGGCCACCACTGAACTGGCCTTAAAGTAGACTTCTGGGAATTGAAGACTACCCATCTTAAAGTTGCAGGCTTGATTAACCCTGCTCACAATGGAATCCATTTCCACCCTAGTATTCCTTCTGTTTTCTTTATTGGATCAAGTTTTTATTTTAATTTTAAAATCTATTTACCTACTGGCCATTTTGCGGTTCCAAATTCTGGAGGTTCCAAAGGTTCCAAAAAAACCTTCCCCCCCCCCCTTCCCTGTCTCATCCAACTCCTGATACTGGGGGAGGTATCTAAAATGTAATAAGTGGCAGGAAAATGGTGGAACGATATATTTAGATTCCCCTCCGTATATTGCATAGAATCAAACAATTTTAGGCAGCGGTCTCCAAAGTTGGCAACTTTAAGCTGGCAACCTGTTCTCTGCAGCACCAGAAGGCATGACAAGAAACAATGGATGGAAACTAATCAAGGAGAGAAGCAACCTAGAAATAAGGGAAAAAATTCCTAACTTGACAACAATCAACCAGAGGAGCGACTTGTCTTCAGAAGCTGTAAATCTTCTTTAGGCCAGTAAATCTGCACAAACCAAAAGATTTTTTAAGTCAAGAAAAAAAAATAGCTAGGTTCAGTGCTGAAATCCATTTTTTTTTTACTATTGGTTCTGTGGGTGTAGCTTGGTGGGCATGGTGTGGCTTGGTGGGCGTGGCTTGGTGGGCATGGCAGGGGAAGGATACTGCAAAATCTCCATTCTCACCTCATTCTGGGGCCAGCCAGAGGTGGTATTTGCCAGTTCTCCGAACTGCTCAAAATTTCTGCTACCGGTTCTCCAGAACCTGTCAGAACCTGCTGGATTTCACCCCTGGCTGAGTTCCACACCTTTTCCTTAATTTGAATGTTCAACATTTTCCTCAAAACTCAATAGGAAGAACTGAAACAATGAGAAAACCCCACACTCACTCAACATTGATGCTGTTACTTAATCGGGTATTGAAATGTCTGCAAGCAAACAGGCGAACTCAAAGAGCACCAGGGACTCCATAGTTCAGACCTGAGTTACATATAGTCTCTTTTATTGGAGTTACTTTGTGTGCGCTAATAGGATCAGATAACATGCTCTCTGCATGCTTTCTGCGTTCTACAATCGGCGGCTGCTCGAATTTCAGCCAGGATTAGTTTCAAAACCCAATGAAATTGATTTTCATTTGTTTTGCTGTGTTTTCTTGGCCAGATCATCCCCAAACGATATGGAAGCTAAATGAATGAAAAAGTAACCCGGAAAAAACAAAATGGAAGGAAACGTGTCACATTTCCAGCTTTTTAATTGCAAATGGCCGATATGACCCGGGGTTGGCAGGTTTCCAAGTCATAGCCTAACCATGACACACGGGTGTCATTCACTTACCTTCGCTACCGATTTGCAAATGTGAGCACACGCGCACATGCACAGAGCATCAAAAACGGGACATGATAACATCCGGGCAGGTGGGCGGAGCCTCCCACAGCCGCTGCTACCAGTTCGCCTGAACCAGATAGAGTTGGCTGAATAGCACCACTGATCACACAGTAGGGAAGGTTCTGCCAAACTGGAACAAAAGAAATACATCTATTGGTTAAACCTTTGTTGCACCATTAATCATAGTTCACCTGATACTGGAGAGAGAGAGCTTCAGTTTAGGGATTTCCTTTTTAAGGAGAGGGTAACCAATTTATTAGATACATTTTTTAAAAAAATGTATCTAATAAAGATACGTTTAAAAAGATAAGTTTTTTTAAAAAACCAGGTCTTTGAGGTTAGATGGATTATATTTTAGGGTACAGGGGACAATAGAATCTCAGTATTTTCTGAAAGCTCCTAGAGATAGTATCGTATAAGGCTGGAGGAGAGCAAATGTCACTTGTTTTTCAAAAAGAGAAAGGAGTGTGGAAGTGTAGGTTGTTTGTCAAAATTGTAGGCCTCCTCTCCTCTCCTTTCCCCTCCCTTCCCTTCCCCTCCCCCCTCCCCTCTCCTCTCTCCTCTCCTCTTCTCCCCTTCCCATTTTTCCTCTTCCCTCTCCTGTCTCCTCCCCTCCTCTCCTTTCTTCTCCCCTCCCCACTTCTCTCCCCCCCTTCCCTTTCATACCAATTTCACTTACTACTTTATCATTTTCCTTCAAAATTTGTTTTGTTTTTATTCTCTTAAAATTTATTTAATAAAAACCATGAGAATACAAGAAAAAAGAGATTGTGTGAAGCTAATGCTATCTCTTTAAAACATTCCCTTCCCACGGCCCTGAACATCTGGCCTCAGTACCTCTTCTCACAGTCAATGAATTCCTCCGTCACCAGCTAGTTCCCAGAGTCTTTACAACATCATCGTTCAAAAAAAAAAAGAAGACAATGATAAATTGGAGCTGGTTCAGGGTGAAGGCTGTTAAGATGGTGAGAAGCTTGGAAAACAAGTCTGTTAGGAGAGGTGAGAAGAATCTAGGGAAGTCTAGCCTATGCGAGAGATGCCTGAAGATAGGTACGATGGCAAATTCTAAGCTTTGATAGGACATCAAATAGAAAAGGGGATGGACTTACTTAGAAAGTTGTGTGAAAAGAGGGAAAAAAACTACCTTGAAGTTCTATTGTCCCAGAGAGAAAAATCAGAACCAGCTAAAAAGAAGTAGGTTTGGGCTAAACATTAGGACAGGAGTGTCAAACTCAAGACCCGGGGGCCAGATCTGGCCTGTGGGGTGCTTAGATCTGGTCCACGCCCTGGAAACAGTGAAGGAGTGGCCCACAGTGCCTCTGCCAACAAAAATGGAACCTGTTTTGCCCCAGCTATGGAACCCAAGAAATGTAGCACACACAAAACTCCGAACAACTCCATTTACTACAAACAGTCTTTTTTCAAATGCAGGCTATTACTAAAAATGTCCTTAACAGCCTGCCAGGAATTCCAAAGATTAGATAAAGGCTTACAAGAATTGGCAATTAGCCCAGAAACCAGGTTTACAAGGAAACTTCACTTTCAAATGCGACCGGAAGAACATGCGTTGTTTCCTGCAATGTTTGCCAGCTGCGTGCAAACTTAAATAGGCTAAGGGAGTGGCCAATTAGCCCCAAGCCTTACACTCGAGGAGACCTCGAGTAACCACTCCTGCCTTTTGGCAGCCCTGTGTGCTCGTGCATTGAGAAGAGGCTCTTCCACTTCACTCTCTTCACTTGAAGAAGCCTCTGGAGGTTCTGAAGACTCTGGCTGAATCTCTGCCTCTGGCACCACCTCTTCTTCAGCCTCCTCACTTTCCGACTCGAGCGCCGGCTGCACAGGTTGCTGGCGCGACACCACACCAAGCTCTTCCTCGTCGGGATCAGCCACAATCCGCGCAGGCCGCTGGCGGTCCACAACAGAATCTGAATTCTGTTTTTGTTGGCAGAGGGTTGCAAGAGGCCATCCCAGCCGAAAATGGAGCTCGGGACTGTTTTCACTGGCAGAGCACTGGGGCCACCACAGATGCCCCCCCCCCTTGACATGAGTGACAGGTGAAACACAACCCTGATGCTACCCTCAATGAATTCGCGTTCAACATCCCTGCATTACGAGGAGCTTCCTGATTATACAACCGACTATACAAGGTATCAGCCAATAGAACAGATGCAACACAAAATGGTGGGTTCTCCTTCACTGAAGGTCTTGAAATAGAATGTGTGGCCATCTGCCACAGATGCTCTAGTGGCTCTTGCTTAGCTGATCTCACAGCTCACATGGTAAGCATTTGAATAAAAATCCAAAGTTGATACTCTAGAGTGAGAACACGAAGAAGCACCAAGAAGCACCATAGAAGAATGAAAGGCATCATCTACCTTGTGGCTAAGAATACTCTATGGCAGAGGCTCTCAACCTGTGGTCCACATAGGAGTGTGATGTCATCCTGGGCTCTACGAAGACTTGAAGAAAGGCTATAATTTACATCTTAAGTCTTGGTGGTCCATGGTCATGGTCCTTGGCCCCAAAAGATATTTAAAGGGGGTCCCTGTTAAAGAAAAGGTTGAGGGCCACTGCTCTATGAACATGTCCATGAAGTCATTACGGGTTGAGCTTGACTTGAGGGAGATTTTATTCTACTTTAGGATTTCTGAGAACAAATAGATCTGTACGTGTCAAGAGAAACTCGACATCATCGTCATCATATTGAGAAAGTTTCACCTCTAGAACGGAGCCAAAGAAATCCGCCACAGCTTTCAGTGAGCGTTAATTGTGTCGATTGACAAAATGAATTTGACTGCAGCACTTGTAGAGAGCAGGCAATGGACTGTACTGTAATGTGCTTTAAAAACTATGCTTTGAAAAAGATTATTCCTCCCATGGGTATATATTTTAGAAAGTTGTGTGCAAAAAGAACATCTATGTTGAAGTTCTTGCATTATTTAAGAGACAGGCGTCAAGCGGAGTTATACTGGTATGATGAATTTGCAAGATTTCAGTATTAATTGAACTACTTAGCCCTTTGATTTCTAAATGGTTGTGTTTATCTACATTCACCTTAAAGGTTCCCTTATCATTTTTAAAAAAAAAAACGATGTAGTAAGGGAAACGTTTAAAAATCATGTGACAGATCACGATAAATTGATTCTTGATTCATTTTTTAAATGTTGCTTACAGATACCCCTTGCCTTCCAACCACAATGGAACCCAAAATTTCCACTGCTAAGCGAGACAGTTGTTAAAGGAGTTTTGTCCCATTTTACAACCTTTCTTGCCACAGATGTTAAGTGAGTAACACAATTGTTAAGTGAATCTGGCTGCCCCATTGAGTTTGCATCAGAGTTTGTTGCAGAAATCACATCCAGAAAGCACACACAGATAACTGATTCAGCAGGATTCATTAACTTCTCTTTATATACATAATAACACATACAATACCAACAGCAGATTCTTCCAATGTGGTAGTAGTTACAGGCAAAAAAACACAGGCAGAGGAGAGATCAGTTTCAGTTTCGGTCAGCAGACTCAGAGCTGAGCCACGCACAGCCTCCAAACTGTTTCAGTTTGCAAACACTCCCCATTGGCTGACCCAGTTGCTATGCCAATTCTTTGCTAACCTTGCTACCATGTCTCCATTCCAGTTCGTGAATATTCTGACAGTTTGCTTGTCAGAAGTTTGCAAGAGGTGATCACGTGATCCCTGGGTGTTGTGGCTCGTCAGCGGCCTGTGCAGCTAATAGCTGATTCTGACAGCGAGGAGGCTGGTGTGGTGCTGCACCAGCAGCCTGTGCAGCTGGCACTTGAGTCGGACAATGAGGAGGCTGGAGAAGATGTGGTGCCAGAGGCAGGGATTCAGCCAGGGCCTTCAGAACCTCCAGAAGCTCCTTTAAGTGAAGAGGAAGAAGAGGAGGAGCCTCTTCTCGATGCACGGACGTGCAGAGCTGCCAAAAGGCAGGAGTAGCTCCTCAGGAGGAGGTCTCCTCGAGAGTAAGGCTTGGGGCTAATTGGCCATTCCCTTAGCCTATTTAAGGAAGGACGACGACTGAGGCAATTTGCAGGGAACAACTTCGTTCACTCTTCACGTCTTGATCTTAGTTCTCTGCAAATTGCTTCTGGGCTTTCTGCCAACCACAGTAAGATTACGATTATTTATTCTTTGGATTCCTATAGGCTGTTAAGAAAGTTAATTAACAGCCTTTGTTTGAAAAAGACTGATTTAATTTAGTAAACTGAGGTTTGTACAGACTTTGTGTGTGCTGCGTTCTTTGGGGTCCGTAGCTGGGGCAGAATACCAGGAGACTACAACTATCATAAATACATGCCAATTGCCAAGCATCCAAATTTCGATCACATGACCATGGGGATGCTGCAATGGCCATAAGTGTGGAGAACAGTCGTAAGTCCCTTTTTTTCCAGCGCCATTGCAACTTTGAACGGCAACTAAGCAAATGGTTGGAAGTCGAGGACTTACTTATGTTTTGTTATAGCAAAATTTTAAAAATCGAGATTAAATAGGAGGGGGGAATAGAAGGAATAGCGGGAATATATCTACGATCAGATCAGCTCTAGCACTGAATGGTCAAACAGATGAATTAACAGCAACTTGAAAAAGCAATTCCATGCTACAGATGGAGTGTCAAAAGCATCTATTTATGCAAAAATATGTTATTAATCAGCAACGAAGGCAAATGAAATACAAAAGCTCTCGTGACAGTTTAATCAGTTTTTACTGCATCTGATAAGCCTTCCCAGGTTTTAGGCATCCTGTCAAAGAAGAGAGAGAGAGAGAGAGAGAGGGAGGGAGGGAGGGAGGGAGGGAGGGAGAGAGAGAGACAAGGAAAAAGAAAAGGTTCTTTTTTCATTTTAAAGCAGAGGTTAAATAGATTTAAACAAACCTTGGGTGAGATTTATTAAATATTATATAGATTTCCTCTCCATGTTTTCAAGTTTACTGGAGTTACTATGGAGTCTTCTGTTAGGCTTGTGAGGGTTATTTGTGTGTGTGTGCATGTGTGGATTAAGCAAAGAGATGGGGCTTGTAAATTACAAAACGTAATATTAAAAACCTGATCAAATCAACAGTGACCATTTTTAATCCAAGACATCTTGGAGATTTCATAAACACTGCCTCATCTCAAGAAAACAAATGTTAGGTTAGGATGAGGCTAATACACTTTGGGTAAGACAAGAATTCCATTTACCAATCTTTCATGCATTTAATAAATACATGTATTAAACCAAGTAGCCCATTTGCTGGAGATGATATCAATTTTAAGAATTCATCTCTGGCAGGACTTGGCCAATCTAATTCCCTATTTATTAGTGAATATCTTCAGTGAGTAGATTTCAAAAGCTATCCCCCCCCCCCATAATGTGCATATGGACAATTCAGTGAAACATTAGGACAACGTGGATATTATTATGACAAATCAGTTTAGGCTGATTTATTATTTTTTTAAAAAGGTATGTGGTTTAGGCATATTCTGGGGTACTATTCAAATCAAATATTAAAAATATAGGGCTATTACTATGGTGATTTCTCTGTCCAATTTATACAACTGCCATGACTCACTGGGGGTTCCGTCAGTGGTAGGATTCAATTTTTTTTACTACTGGTTCTGTGGGCATGGCTTGGTGGGCGTGGCATGGCATGGCTTGGTGAGCGTGGCTTGGTTGGTGTGGCAGGGGAAGGATACTGTAAAATCTCCATTTCCTCCCGATCAGTTGGGACTCAGGAGGCAGAGAATAGGTCAGGGTGAGGCCAGTCAGAGGTGGCATTTACCAGTTCTCCGAACTACTCAAAATTTCTGCTACTGGTTCTCCAGAACTGATTAGAACCTGCTGAATACCACCTCTGGGTTCAGTTTCTTGGAATGATGGAGATGTGGGTTTTAATTTAGCATTTTTGGGTAGGGCTCATAAAAAATCCTGCCTTCAATTCTGGACATCTGCAGCCCAGTCCAAATTTGCCATACATGTTACAGAATAACAGAATAATAGAATTGGAAGAGATCCCGGAGGACTTCTAGTCCAGCCCCTTGCTCAAGCAGGAGACCTTCCACGATTCCAGACAAATAGATGTCCAATCTCTTCTTGAAACCCTTCCATGATGGAGCACCACAACTTCTGAAGGCAAGCTGTTCCACTGATTAACTGCTCTATCAGGAAATGTCTCCTTACTTCTATGTTGTCCCAAAAGTGCTTTTTCAAAAGGCAATTGGACTTTGTTTTTCATTGAAGACATTTTGCTTCTCACTGAAGAAGCTTCTTCTGTTCTTGGATGAGAAGTGGAATGTCTTCAAAGAAAAAGTCCAGTTGCCTTTTGAAAAGGCACCTTTGGGGCAACCATGACCTGGATGACAGTGAATCTCCATAGACATTTAGTTCTAGGTGGGTTCTCGCCTTGATTCATTTCCATCCATTGTTTCTGGTTCTGCCTTCAGGTGCTTTGGAGAATAAGTTGCCCCCATCTTTTTGGTAGCAATCCCTTAGATATTGGAGCACTGCTATCATATCACCCCTGGTCCTTCTCTTCACTAGACTAGACACACCCAATTCCTGCAACCCTTCTTCAGTTGCTTTAGCTTCCAGTCCCCTAATCATCTTTGTTGCTCTTCTCTGCATGCTTTCTAGAATCTCAACATCTTTTTTTTAATATTGTGGCAACAAAAACCAGATGGTCTTCTCAAATGTGAGTTAGAAGGACAATGTTCTGCTTCTTTATATAAGAGCTTCTTTCTCTCTTATCTTCTGGTTAAGGGCTATTACTTTGCATGTGAGTTCAATCCTTGGTCTCACTAGGCAAAACTGGGAAAGCCACCAGTCTGAGGCTGCCAGCCCGTGTTGGCAATACAAAGCTAGAGGGAACAATCATCTGAATTATTACCCAGTAGCTTCAGTTTTTCAATTTCCAAACTGCTTGATCTGTGTTCTGTCCCTGTCTCCCCCCCCCCCCCCCCCACACACACACCCTCAAACAGTCAGCCGTGGGTTAAAGAATAGCTCAAACAAACAATGTCCGTTATCAGGAACTTGGCAGCAGCACGAGAACTGACTGCCAAGTGCTTTACTACAAGAAGGAGGGGTTGTTCCTCCAACAGATAACATACACAAATACACACCGATTTGGAAACAGTCCAGCTCAAAAGCCTTCAACAGATTTAGGCGTTGCACAAAGTGACTTGCAGAAATTAGCTTTGTCTGTCACAGAGTCTGAATGGCCACCACACTCCCTTTTATAGCCTGTGGGGTGTGGTCCAGTGACTCAGCTTAATCCCTGGCACAACTCCTCATCTGCGAATGTTTATCTCGCCGACACTGGCGTGGATCCAGCCACCACTTATCACCCTCGTTCTCACTCTGATCGGAGACACCTGGCTCCTGGCCAATCTCCTCTCCTTCGGCAGACACCTGAGGAATTGCCAGAGAGGAGGGGCCTGGAGAGGGAGGCCTGGCCGGCTCCTCTCCTTCATGTTCGGAGCCTACTTCCTCCGATACGATGGGCTCGGGGGTCGGAGCCACAACACTCTGGACAAACTACGTCGCGTATAAATCAATGATCTGACAGTAGCCGGTAGATCTGTATGCCCCAAGTAGATCTGAGTAGATCTAGAATTGATCAGCGGCTGCATTGAGATCACATGGGAATCTTACATATGATGCTTTCTATGGAGGAAGTGCAGTGAAAAAAAATCTGACAGTTTAGATCTTTGAGGTAAACTGAGAAAACAACACCAGCCATTCACACAGTAGAGGAATTTACCTCACAATTCTGAGTATAGGCTTCTTTGTGTTTTAATTCGACATGGTGTCATAACTGAAGTGAGGAAAGCAATGCAAGGTTGAATTTATATTGTTTATTCTGGAAACTTGCATGGCTGTTTGGTTGGCGGACTGAAATCACGATGTTCTATTTCTATCTTGCAGAGCCCTCTTTTAAATAATGATTAAAAGAAAAACAAGAATTATTAATTATAAAATCAACTTTACTCATTTTAATTATCAGGATCTATAGAAGAACGTTACATATTTTAAACAAGCAAAAGGCATACTATTGTAACTTTCAGACTCCACTACTCTCTCTCTCTCTCTCTTCTTTGTAGGATACCCTTTGAAAATTATTCAGCCACTTTTTATTCAATATCCAAGGCACAAACAAACAAAACAGACAAAAGATAAGGCGGTAATAACAATGGCGATGAGAATTGGTTAATCTTTAAACAAATATATTAAAAGATCATAACATGTATTACAAATCTCTTTTAGCAAAGGGAATAAAAAAAAGAATAAATTATATTTTATGCAACATGAATTTATTGATTGAGTCAAATTATATATTGCATCCACATAAAAAGACTTACGACAACTTGCACTATACTGTTGTTATTAGCACTGCATTGTGTAGTACATTGGGCTGGCAATTTGTGGTTTGATTTATGATGTAATCATTTTAATTTGCCAGCCAGCGCTGAAGGGGAAAAATGTGTCCAGGTTGTGGAGATATCAGGTATCTGCTTCAAGGATGCATTGATCAATAATGCATTCATTTGTAGGTTGTCCTTGATTTATGACTAATGGCTTCAATTAAGCCCAAAATTTCTGTTGCCAAGCGAAACAGCTCTTAATTGAGGTTTGCCCCATTTTACGACCTCTCTTGCTACAATGGTTAAGTGAATAACTGAGATTGTTTAATAACATGGTTCTTAAGTGAATCTGACATTGACTTTGCTTGTCGGAAGGTCGCAAAAAATGATCACATGGCCCCGGAACATTGCAACCATCATAAATATGAGTTCAGCTGCCAAGCATCTGAATTTTGAACTTGTGACTTTGGGGATGCTGCAATGATCATAAATGTGAAAAACAGTCATAAGTCACTTTTTTTCAGTGCCATTGTAACTTCAGGTGGTCACTAAATGAACTGTTGAAGGACTATCTGTACTTTCAAGACCTTTTCATGAGTAAGGTAAAGGTAAAGGTTCCCCTCGCACATATGTGCTAGTCGTTCTTGACTCTAGGGGGCGGTGCTCACCTCCGTTTCAAAGCCAAAGAGCCAGCGCTGTCCGAAGACGTCTCCATGGTCATATGGCTGGCATGACTCAACGCCGAAAATGCACAGAACGCTGTTACCTTCCCACCAAAGGTGGTCCCTATTTTTTCTACTTGCATTTTTTACGTGCTTTCGAACTGCTAGGTTGGCAGAAGCTGGGACAAGTCAAATGAGCTCACCCCATTATGCGGCACTAGGGATTCGAACCGCTGAACTGCTGACCTTTTGATCGACAAGCTCAGCATCTTAGCCACTGAGCCACCACGTCCCTTCCATGAGTACTGCTTTATAATGCTTTCTTGCAGTAGAAACACAAAGATCAGAGAAGCATCAGTCTTGAAACTCAGGTGTTCGATTTCAGTTCTCACTCATCATCAAGCAGTAAAAACCAGAAAACCGTTGGATCAAAAGCCCCTTTGAAACCTTTCAAGAAGTCTTACTGAGTGTGGGAAGTCTAGGAGAGGCTTATGGGTATAAAATGGAATGGGTGGATTATGTCAAGATCCCAAGGAAGAAATCAAGGAATGTCATATTCTGATTCCATATTAATTGGGAAAGTCAGTGCAGTAGCCTTTGTCTTATAACAGTAAGTTTAACTATGTTACTAACTTAACAACTGGGACTCAGTGGATAATTGCAGCAAGAAAAGTCGTGAAACGGAGCAAAACTCAATAGCTGTTTCATTTAGTGACAGACATTTTGATCTCAATTGTCGTAAGTCGAGGACCCCTTGTAAAAGTGCTGTAGAGTCCCATCGGGCAGCTAGACCCAGGTCTTTCCCCAAATAGTCTGAATCTAGACAGACTAGTAAACAGGAATCTCTCTAGCAGTTTCATTGCAACACAGAGCAAGTCATCGATAGAATTATTTTGGGGACAAAGTGAGAGAAGAGAGTCCACTAAAGAAAGAAAACTGAAGCTAATAATTCATGGAGATCATTAATTTTAGCCGAAGATGCCTCGCAATCGTGCACAGGTCGTTACAAATTAATTTCTGGCAACAAACCTCAGCCGCAGCTGTGTGATTTTTGTTTTGTGACGAACTTATCAAAACTGGCCATTTTCTTCAGAAACAGGAAGCAAAGATTTTGGAGAGATATAATAACCTATTAGAAGAAATGTCACGTCTCCTGGGTCAGCGACTTAGCAGTATTTGACAACTCAACGTTGAATAAACTATGGGGGTGTCCCACTTATATGTCTAACTAATCTTATAGGCCTGGTGAGGCTGGCCAACTAATTAACTTTGGAGGGTAACTCTAAGGATAACTTTTTCCCCCATATTTTATCATATTTTATTGTGAACCTATTAGCAATTTCAGAGCCTAATGTTATAAAAATACCCCAATAAAAAAACCAAAGAGGAAACCACAAGCAATAAATCTTACTTTAAGATCCAGAGGTTTATTTCACGAACAATTTGGAACATGAATAGCCAACATAGCAATGCAATTTCACGACAAAACATACATCATTAAACCACTGCAATGGGGTCCAATAACACGTAGCAAGTCCTACAAAGACTGCTATTGGGCAAAGGACACCATTGTCATCTCAAGCCACATTTCTTATACCTTCTTTTTTTACTGACCTACGCATTCCATGGTTTCACTTCCCTGTTCTTTCTTTAGAATAGAATAGAATTTTTTATTGGCCAAGTGTGATTGGACCGACAAGGAATTTGTCTTGGTGCTTATGCTCTCAATGTACATACAGAAAAGATATGTTCATCAAGAATCATAAGGTACAACACTTAATGAGAGTCATAGGGCACAAATAAGCAATCAAATCATAGGATAGGATAGGATAGGTAGGGTAGGGTAGGGTAGAATAGAATAGAATAGAATAGAATAGAATAGAATAGAATAGAATA
>WNWU01000044.1:167709-185764 GCA_012654045.1 Ptyas mucosa | reverse complement strand
GGAGGAGGAGGAGGAGGAGGAGGAGGAGGAGGAGGAGGAGGAGGAGGAGGAGACCACCAATAGAAGATGTATAGGATTGATCTCCTTTCCTTCAGGGCCTCTGTAGCAGCAAAAAGTCTTTAGCTTGCTTCAAAATGTGGCTTGTTTGCCTTGGATTTAGTGTGTGGTGTGAACTCAACCATTGCAGTTTGGAAACATGGTTTAAAGCATTGTAGCTTGTCTGAATGCAGCTAATTGTGATTTATTCAGCAATCCATGGCTTAGTGTAGTGGGTCTGAAATGCCAGTGACATCACCATAGTCATTTTGTATTCCCCACCATTCCCCACCCATCCATCAATCCATCTGGCTAATTTATATATATATATATAAAAAAAAACAAAACCCTAATTAACTGGAAATAACAGGAAATGATTAATCATGTTAATTAACAATAATTTTCTTTCCCAACTCTTGAAAGGTCAGATCCTCAGCCGTATGGAAAATTGAGTCTTTGTGCAATTGCATTTGATTTCCTGTGCAAAGCCTAATTAGTTAAAATTTGTGTAAAAAAAAAAAGAGGCAGCACTCTATAATGCCAATACTTCAGATAATTTTCCATCATCTTATTAATTCAGATGGCATGATATTTGCACATCATGGGATAGGTGAGGTTGGCTATATTTTATTTATAAATATTTATTTATTTATTTATTGGTTCGATTTATATGCCGCCCTTCTCCGGAGACTCAGGGTGGCTTACAATGTGTTAAGCAATAGCCTTCATACTTTTGTATACACTTGCTTAGTAGGGCTTTTGCCCCCCGCCCCCCAAGCTGTATTCTTTTTTATACAAAGTCAGCTTATTGCCCCCACAATCCGGGTCCTCATTTTATCTACCTCGGAAGGATGGAAGGCTGAGTCAACCTTGAGCCTGGTGAGATTTGAACTCTCAGTAATTGCAGGCAGCTGGCAGCTAAGTGCTACTTAACAGTGCTTTAGTCCGCTGCTCCACCAAGGCTCCCTCAGCCTTCGGTCCTCTGCCATAGGCCTAGACGTGAAGACTATGCTCAAATCTCACAGCCGTGTGTCCAGGAGGACACCCAAGTTGTGACCCCCTCTGTGGGGGTCAATGACTCGCCCCCAATAGCCAGCGATGGCACCAGCTGGCTATATCAGGACACCGGTATCCACAGCCACTCGGTCTTGGAAGGGTTGAGTCGAAGCCTGTTCCTCCCCATCCAGTATTGCACTCTTGTAGATGGAGAGCTCTGATATTGTTCCATGTTGATATTACTGATGTTGTTGGAGCCACTCTCCGAATTTAGGAGTCATAGCCCTGAGTGCTCCTACCACCACTAGGCCCACTTCAGCTTTTCCTGTCCACATCCTCTCCAGTTCCTCCTGCAGGCCCTGGTAATTCTCCTGCTTCTCCTCCTCCTCCTCCTTCATGATGTTGCTGTCAGTTGTCACCACTACATCTATTAACACCATCGTCTTCTGCTTCAACCATCACCAACATTCAATTTCCTCTTATCTGCAGATATTATTACAGAGCCATGGTGGCCCAGCAGTTAGAATGCAGTAGTGAAGGTTAACTCTGCCAACAGCCAGCAGTTCAATCCTGTCCGACTCAAGCCTTCCATCCTTGTGAGGTCGATAAAATGAGGACCTGGACTGTTGGGGGCAATATGCCGACTCTGTAAACCACTTAGAGAGGGCTGCAAAATGCTGGGAAGCAGTCTACAAGTCTAAGTGTTATTACTATCATTACCAGGTGTGACATATTGGTAAAGTTGCTAAGTCCTTGGTTCCTTAACCTTGTTTTACAGAGTAGGCCATACAGGTTTTGACAACCTGTTCTGGTCTAAACTTAAGCTGCATTGTTATACTGTTTTATTCATCATTATTCCTATCACCCATCTCCTCCCACTTAGGACTGTATGACTGTAACCTTGTTGCTGGTATCCTTAAGATTTATATTGACTGTTTCCTATCATGATTTGATTGCTTATTTGTTCCCTATGACTATCATTAAGTGTTGTATCTTATGATTCTTGACAAATGTATCTTTTCTTTTATGTACACCGAGACCATATGCACCAAGACAAATTCCTTGTGTGTCCAATCACACTTGGCCAATAAAGAATTCTATCTATCTATCTATTCTTCCCTTACCAAAAGCAAAATTTCCTTTAAGGAAAGATGTGCTCCTGGTAATTTCATGGACATATCCACATACTTTTCTTGGTGATGCTCCAAAAGCAAATACCTCTTGCCTCTTTGGGGAATGTTGTTTTTCTTTTCCAGTGCCTAGAACTCTGGTATTTGCTGATGATCTCCCATCTGAGTACTAACTAGGTATGGTCCTGTTTACCTTCGAAGCCCAGTCAGAATCATGCAAATATAGCAATAGTTTCTTAAGAGTAAGCTGGAGTGAAACAAGTCCAATAAATCAAGTTATTTTCTTTTTTTCCTCACACCTGTCCTTGGATTCATGAGTTTGGATTTAAGAAACAATGAAGTGAGCTTATTAACAAACAGCAATAAATAAATATATGCTGTAAAATGAAGATTTCAGTCCGGGTCACAATAGTTTAGCTGAGCTTGCCAAAGCAAAGAAAGCTCATTCAGTGCCAGTCCAGTAAGATACCACTTAATGGAGTAGCAGAGGCAAAGATTAAAATGTTTTTTTTTTTTTTTTGTTGAATATAAAGGTCAGTGAGGCAGCAAACCCCTTAAAGAGGAAGACGAGGCTTTTCACATGAAAAAACAGAAGTGATGTGACATATCTTTCCGGAGAGCTAAGGTTTTGAAGGCACTGCTGAAGCCAAAGATGGAAATGTAAATTGGCATGGTTAGACAGTGGATCAACTAGCATTTTCAAAACTGGGTTATTTTAACCAAGTGTAAGCCATGACAGGTAGCAGGGGTTGAACATCTCAGGCGTTGTCTTCCTCGGGATGAAGAATAAAGGAAAAATTGGCTGAATCTTGGTTACCTTTTCCTATCACAGGATGCTATTTGGGCATGGTGAGGTTTATAGCCCAACCTGTTCTTTCAGTTTCTCTTTCTCTTTCTCCTAAAAAGAAGAATGGAAGAAGAAGTCATAACACAAAATGTTCTCTCCCTCTCTCTCTCTCTCTCTCTCTCTCTCTCTCTCTCTCTCTCTCTCTCTCTCCCTCCCTCCCTCCCTCCCTCCCTCCCTCCCTCTCTCTCTCTCCCGCCGCCACCCCCAACCTCACCCTCACCCCCACCCTCACCGCCAACTCACCCAAGGGAGTTGGAAGGGACCTTGGAGGTCTTCTGGTCCAACTTTCTGCTCAAACAGGAGACCCTATACCCGTGATGGCGAATCTATGGCATGCGTGCCACAGGTGGCACACGTAGCCATATCAGTGGGCACGCCAGCTCAGCTCTGGCGTGCATGTGCGTGCCGGCCACCTGATTTTCAGGCCTTTTGGGCCCACCAGAAGTAGGGAAACAGGCTGTTTTCTGTCTCTGGAGGGCCTGGGGGTAGGTGGGGAAGGCTGTTTTCGCCCTCCCCAGATGCATAGAGGGGATCTGGAACCAGGTGACAAAGAAAAACGGGCCAGGAGCAAGGGGGGAGAGGAGGTTGGGCCCGCATGCACAAGGTGGGGCACATAGAATTATGGGTGTGGGCACATGCATGTGCGAACCTCCCCCGCCCCCCCCCCTTCCTGGCACGCGACGGCAAAAAGGTTAGCCATCACTGCCCTATACCATTTCAGACAAGTGGATGTCCTATCTCAGTGATGGCTAACCTTTTTGCCATCGCGTGCCAAAAGCAGAAGGAAAATGGGGTGGTCGCGCTTGTGTGTGCCCACAGCCATAATTCAATGTCCCCTGCCCCCCCCCCCGTGCATGCGCATGTGACACCCCCATGCTCCCCTGCTTTTGGCACGTGATGGCAAAAAGGTTATTGGTGGGCCTGGTAGGCCCGTTTTCCACCCTCCCTAGGCTCCAGAGGAACCTGGGGTGGGCGAAAACGGCCTTCCCCACCCAGACCTCGAGGCCTTCAGGAGGCCGGAAATGGCTTCTTTTCTGACTTCCGGTGGGCCCAGAAGGCCCGAAAATCAGCTGGCCAGCATGCGCATGAGCACTGGAGCTGAGCTAGGGCAACGCTCGTGTGCCCACAGATATGGCTCCGTGTGCCACCTGTGGCACGCGTGCCGTAGGTTCGCCGTCACGGTCCTATCTCTTCTCAAAAACCTCAGTGATATATTGCCAGCATATCAGTTCAAAATATTTTTCCTACTCTTAATAGACTCTGGCATAGGCTGTTAGATAGTTCTACGGCTTTCCTCCTTTTTGTTCGTGGTAAGAAAAAATAAATTTCATCTTCCCCGTGCTTCTTAGCTGATATTGACCTAATCATTGTGATTCTCAGCAGCTGAAGAGCTATCCATCTTTGTTGTGGGGTTTCTTCATAATGGAGGATATATTTACTATCAACAAATGGAGCTTTGTTATTTCACACGACAGCCAACAAAATCCGCACGGGAATGCCATTGCTTTCATAAAAGTCCGACTTCCTTTGAGTTGCACTGAAATGTTTCAGTCTGAGGGAACCCTTGCCAGAGATTGTTTCGAATACTATGGTGGCTGAGGTGCACCACAAACTCTGAGGGGTACCTTGACTTATTTTTGAGAAACGTTCAAATTATTGGAGGGCATTTGGTTTCTCTAAAGGAAAAATACAGGCAAGTCCTCAACTCACAACCACAGTTGAATCCAAAATTTCTGCTGCTAAGTGAGACATTTGTGAAATGAGATTTGTCCCATTTTATGACCTTTCTTGCCACAGTTGTTAAGGGAATCACTGCACTTGTTAGGTTAGCATCACATGATCCCCCCAGGACACTGCAACCATCATAAATATGTGTCACTTGCCTAGCTTCTCAATTTTGATCATGTGATCACGGAGATGCTGCAATGGTCGTAAGTGTGAAAAAAGTCCCCCTTTTCAGTGCCGTTGTAACTTGGAATGATCATTAAATGAACTGTTGTAAGTCAAAATATAAGCCTAATGCTGGGAACGATTGAGGGCAAAAGAAGAAGGGGACGACAGAGTGAGGTGGCTGTGTTGTGGTCCGCCAGCAGCCTGAGGAGCTGGCAGCAGAGTCAGACAGCGATGAGGCTGAGGAAGAACATGGGCCAGTCCTGGAGGCTAGGGAAGGCCTGGATGGGGCCTCTGCATCGGAGATGGGTCCAGGGCCTTCAGGGAGTGATGTGCAGACTCCGGAGCCTCCAGAGGCTGAGAGTAGAGAGGCAGAGGAACAGAAGGAGCCTGTTCCTAGTGCACGTATGAGAAGACCTGCCAGAAGGCAGGAGCAGCTAAAGCAGAGAGGACAACTCAGGAGTAGGGCCAAGAGATGATTGGCCCCTCCCATAAGGCTTAAAAGACCAGCAATGGCTCTTGGCCTCTTTGTCGGAAAACAATGTTGATAGACTTATTCTTGCCTTTCTGCAACTTATCTCTTGTTGGCGTCTTCTGCTTCTGAACTTTTGCCAAGAGAAGCCTTTGGCAGTTTGCCTAATTATACCAAGGTTGGTGATTAGACTGAAGAATTTGTGTTATGAAGACTTTGTTTTGATTTAGTTTGGGCTATGCTGAGAATGAGTTAATTCTCAGCTATTCTAATAAAGTCTGTTTGTTTTGGAACTGTTTGGGTCTAATACTACCTACTTGGGCCTGGGTCACAACAGGCTGGATGGAGTCACCGAAGCAGTTGGTGTGAGCTTAAATGGACTCCGGGGGATGGTAGAGGACAGCAAGTCCTGGAGGAATATTGTCCATGGGGTCACGATGGGTCAGACACGACTTTGCAACTAACGACAACAACAACAAAGTCGAAAACTACCTCTATTCAGATTCACCTGAATTTTCATTTTGGAAAAATGTCAGCGAAGGCTTTTATTTCTCAAGTCGACAAAAATGGTACTGGAAAATAATTTCTATGTCAGTGTTCAGTATCCAAGTATTAATTGCAGCATTTGACTATTTCAGTTCTCCTGGGAAGGTTGAATAATCAAAAAGCCCATTTGTTACTTTTACTTTGTCACTGTGAATCACCATTTGGTTTGTTTGAGCTTTGGGCTTAGTAGGTTTATAAGATCCAGCTTTTGGATCTTGTCAGGTATGATTTATGTCTTATCACGCTGTGCAAATCCAACCGGTTGTTGTAGTTTATTCAACAAGCCATTAAGCCAAAGAAGACTTAGTAGAATGTGCGAACGATGGCTGTTTGTTGGCATAGTTAAAATGTTCTGCTGAAAGATCAGGACTTCCTGAAGTTAAATGTTTGTGTTTGTTTCCACTAAAAGCCAAATTATAATTTCAATATTTATGGGTAATGGCTGGTTTGTTCCTAAGTGCAGACTCGGCTAAGATAAATGACTTTAACTTAACAAGGATAAAACCGTACAAGCGTCCAATTGCTGTTCTAGTCTATTTTCAGGACTGGATGTCTGTTGGCCTCACTGTTTGCATCATCTTGTCATTCTGCTTTAGAGTTATAAGCACAGACTGTTGTAGAGTCATGGGGGACTCTTGAAACACAGATTTTCCCTGAAAAAAATCAGCGAGCACCACAAGTTCCCAGAGAAAGTATCAATCCAAGCATTTTTTTCCAGCAATACATTTTCTGGAGTCACATCCAGAATTTATTTATTCCTATTTATTCCTCTTCAGTTTTCCCAAATGTAGTACGTTTTCCCATCTGGTGCTACCTTGGTAGAAGCATGGAGGAATGCCCTAATGGATAACACCCTTTGCTTTAAGGATATGATTCTGGATGAACGTGTCTTTTTTTTTTTATGTACACTGAGAGCATATGCACCAAGACAAATTCCTTGTGTGTCCAATCACCCTTGGCCAATAAAGAATTCTATATTTCTTGTTAGTTGCGAAGTCGTGTCTGACCCATCACGACCCAATGGGCAACATTCCTCCAGGCATTCCTGTCCTCTACCATCCTCTGGAGTCCATTTAAGCTCACACCTACTGCTTTAGTGACTCCATCCAGCCACCTCGTTCTCTGTTGTCCCATTCTTTTCCCTCAATCGTCCCCAGCATTAGGCTCTTCTCCAGTTAGTCCTTCCTTCTCATTAAGTGGTCAAAGTATTTGAGTTTCATCTTCAGGATCTGGTCTTCTAAAGAGAAGTCAGGGTTGATCTCCTCTAGGACTGACCGGTTTGATCGCCTTGCAGTCCAAGGGATGTATTAATATATAAGGGATATATAAATATAATAGCAATAACACTTAGACTTATATACTGCTTTACAGTGCTTTTATAGCCCTCTCTAAGTGGTTTTACAGAGTCAGCCTATTGCCCCCAACAATCTGGGTCCTCATTTTACTGACCTCGGAAGGATGGAAGGCTGAGTCAACCTTGAGCCTGCTGAGATTTGAACTGCCAAATTGCAGGCAGGCAGCAGAAGTAGCCTGCAGTACTGCATTCTAACCACTGCGCCACCGTCACTCATAATCAAGATATACTGTATATCGTACAAGGAAAAGGAGATGTGGAGGGATGAAGAAAACTGCAGCATCCAACATCAATTACCAAAGTTTAATAATAAGCTGTATACAATAAAGGAACAGGAGGAATCTGATATAGCTCCTGTCTCATCAAGACCCAAAGTGACTGTTTCCTTTTTATCTTCCTCTCATGAATTCTAATGAAATGTCCTTTAAATGTCTCTTCAGCATTCATTCAGATGCCTTTGAGCATCATCAGCATGCTAGACTTTTAAGTATGATTTGAACCACAGATTATCCCAAAACATAAAACATTGAGCAGTGGAAGAAGTTAGCCATAGCAATAGCACTTAGATTTATACACTGCTTCATAGTGCTTTACAGCCCGCTCTAAGCAGTTTAGAGATATATTGTCCCCAATAATCTGGCTCCTCATTTTACTGACTTCGGAAGGATGGGAGGCTGAGTCAACCTTGAGTCGGTCAGGATCGAACGGTCAACAGTGTGCAGAGTTAGCCGGCAATATCGCATTCTAACCACTGCGCCGCCAGAGCTCTAGTTAAGTTGTAGCTTAGCGACTAAACATATCTTTCACCTTCGAAAGGTCTTGGATGAAACTTTTACTCTCTGCAAAGAGAAACAGTGCATTTGAGAGTTTAGGTTGAGATCCTTGAGCATGAGGCCAGTGCACCGTGCTAAACGCTGGGACGTCTGAATGTAGCTTTTCTCAATCATCCGCTTCATCGTTGTTTCCGCAGGAGTCCAATCCAACTCACTTCCCCGCTGCCTCCGAGGGCTCCATAAAACCCAGACATTGAAATATTGTTGGAAGCTATTCCCAACGGAGAGCTGATTACACTCTTCTTAAAACATACACCCAGGCAGCTCGTTGGAAACGCATTAAGAAGACAAAGCCAAATGCGTCTTGTGGGGTGGATGGCAATTTGGGAAAACGGCTCTTGAATTTTTCATTCTGCTTTTTCTCTGCTGACAGATTCAGCAAACGGCGTTTCTTTATTAGCCAGCTGAAAAGGAAGTCATCAGGAATAAAAAGCTACTTTGGCTCCCTCAAGTTTAACAACCCCTTTGTTTCACAGCCCATCAATAGCACAATCTTAAAATAAGGTATTCCTTTTCTTCCTCCAACCCTCCAGAACAATGCCTATTTTTGTTGTCTTCTACTACTATTACCACGATTACGATTACTACTACTATGACTACTACTACTACTATTGTTTTGGGTTTTTTTGTAGGGACGCAGTGGCTCAGTGGCTAACATGCTGAGCTGGTCAATCAAAAGGTCGGCAGTTCAGCGGTTCGAATCCCTAGTGCCGCGTAACGGGGTGAACTCCCGTTTCTTGTCCCAGCTTCTGCGAACCTAGCAGTTCGAAAGCACATAAAAAATGCAAGTAGAAAAATAGGGACCACCTTTGGTGTGAAGGGAGCAGCGTACCGTGCACCTTTGGCATTTAGTCATGCCAGCCACATGACCACGGAGATGTCTTCGGACAGCGCTGGCTCTTTGGCTTTGAAACGGAGATGAGCACCGCCCCCTAGAGTCAGGAACGACTAGCATATATGTGCGAGGGGAACCTTTACCTTTACCACTACATTTTTTTTGCAGGCCTGTATAGTTACTCATCAACACCAGTTACATACAGATTGTAGGACTTTATGCATTTAGCTGAGATCGGCAACATTAAGATTTTAAGACAATAAGCTTTTAGACATAACATCCTCTTTGATTTCTTCTGAGACTGCTTTTTTTTTAGAAATGGCAGCATTATGCCATTTAAATGCAGCATTCTGTCCTACTCCTGTTTGGAAACAAGTTTATTGCAAACAGTTTATCACCTTTGCTGCTTCTGCTTTGTTTTTTGTTTTTTTTTTAATAGTCCGTTCTGCTCATTTGGGAAACACACTGCATCTTTAAGAAGAAAAATAAAGTCTTAACAAGGGAATCTGCTGCTGATTTCATCTGGATTTTTGCAACAAGCCGGCAAGACTCATGAGCATAGATTCTATGACCATAATGCATGGACTTTGCCAAAACGCATCATCTTTGGCTCAAAAATTGCATGCCAAATGCTGCATTGTGTGTGGGGGGGGGGTTATTCAACCACATCAGAGACCTCCTGGCTAGAAATAAAACAGGGGTGAGGAGTATTTTTGGCAACTGGAGGCATAATATTTGGGTGGGTGGCTGTTACAGGGCTGTCATAGTCCTTGGTGGTGTGATGTTAATCAGGAGTGAAATGCTCCCGGTTCGGACCGGATCACCCGATCCAGTAGCGATGGCGGCAGCTGGTTCGGCGAACCGGTAGCAAAAATCCTCCCCCCCCCCCATGCCCAGCTGAACCACACGATCATCAGAGGCTTTTTTTTTTCCTTTTAAAAGCATTTTTTAAAATGATTTTAAAAGTAAAAAAAAAGCCTCTGATGATCGTGTGGCTCAGCTGGGATCGTCAGAGCCTTTTAAAAGCATTTTTTCTGTAACCTCTTCGGCTGAAGAGGTTGTTTAAAAAATGCTTTTAAAAGGCTCTGACGATCCCAGCTGAGTTGCCTGATCGTCAGAGGCTTTTTTTTTTAACTTTTAAAATCATTTTAAAAAATGCTTTTAAAAGTAAAAAAAAAAAAAGATTGCGCGCCACAGCTGATCATCCCCCATCGCGCGCTGTTCTACTTACCACGTGCCTCCTTTTGGCGTGCACTGCGTGTGCGCACCTTGCATTTGGTGTGTGGTACACACTGCGGGTGTGCAGCCAGTGAACTGGCATTAAACCGGTTCAGATTTCACCACTGATGTTAATGGAAGGAATGAAGATGGGTTTTCATTATGCTTTGTTCACTTTGATTTGGGAGTATCTGTTGGTGGGGGAAAGGTTAACTTTACCAATTGTGCTGGTGCTTCGGAGCCCTCCAAAAATGAGCTCCAGATCCGGATGCAAACTGGGTCAAATACCAACCCCTATTGAGTAAAGTCTACCTAGTTTCTAGTTCACCGAGCTTTCTTCTTCTTTCTGCTTCTGACCCATGCTAGATTTCTAGATCTTGAGATATATATTTGCTTTATTCACTCCAATCATTGAGGAAATTAATCAATCCTTAAAACTAAGATAGCCGTTTCCCACCGCTGCCTTCCGATTCCACTATTCCGATTTGTGATTCAACTATTATGGTTGGTGGCACAGTCAGCTAGATGTTTAAACTAGAGTTGGAATTTGTGTCTACCTATTAAGTCCTTCCCAAGGATCTGAGATAGGAAATTGTTCTTTGATAGTGCTAAAGGTATTACCACAGGATGTAAGCTGCTCCAAGTGAATCTGCCTTTTGCAATTGACTGACGATGCTATTGTCAATGCCAATTAAATTCTATTATTATCTCTATTATTGTGATTCATTGCACAGCCAGCCAGATGTGTAGACTGGATTTGGCATTTTTATTCACATATCGAGTCGTTCGCAAAGACATGGGATAGGCAGATATCGTTTGATGTTAAAGGTATCATTGCAGGTAGTAAGCTGTTCCAAGTAAAACTGCCTGTCAAGCAGGGGTGAAATCCAGCAGGTTCTGGAGAACCGGTAGCGGAAATTTTGAGTAGTTTAGAGAACTGGCTGGCCCCAGAATGGGGCGGGAATGAAGATTTTGCAATATCCTTCCCCCAGGAGTTGGGAGGGAATGGGGATTTTGCAGTACCCTTCCCCTGGAGTGGGGTGGGAATGCAGATTTTGCAGTATCCTTCCCCTGCCACGCCCACCTAGCCACACCCACCAAGCCACACCCTCAGAACTTGGGGGAGGGAAAGTGAGAAAGAATGCAGACACCTCAGAGATGGACAGTGAGAGCCAAGAACCCACCAAGGCCACTGATGCAGGTGTCTGACAGAAAAGTGAACAGTTCTCAAAACAAAAGGACAATTTATAATTGGACAATGTAACCAACCAAAGGTGGGGAGAAAGAGAAGCTATTGTTTAACTATACGTGCATTACGTGGGAAAACCCAGAGCTGGTTTTGATTCTTCAGTACCAAAACAGTGTCTCCAATAAAGTTTTGCTTTTGGGATTTCAAAGTTCCCAAAAGTGTCTACTTTTCTTTGGCTCGCTAGTGAAACAATTGACACTGCTTTGCTGATAGTAATTTTGTCAATGCTGATGGTGTTCCTGTTACTCTAAAAGTTTTCAGATTGTACCTAAGGTGCCTATTACTATTGGTACTACCTTTGCTTTCCCCACCCCCCCAGTCATTCTTCTTCCTCTTTGCATTTGGTAATTTTCTCCAGTTCCCTCCCTTCTATTCTGTCTCCAGCTACTGCAACATCCATTATCCAGATTATTATTGTTGTTGTTAATTTTGATTCATATGGCCGCTCATCTCATCTAAGCAACTCTGGGAGGCTCACAGCAGGAAAACCAATAAAACAGAAGTTAAAAGCCGATATGCAAGCATATAAAAATTGCCCACAATCAATTTAGGAAATATAAAATCACGATCAGCAGCAGAATCCATTCTATATCAGCTCAGCACAGCCATTGCAAGAGCTCCCAACCATTGCTGGGCTCCCAAAGCTTGACGGAAGAGCTATGTCTCCTTTTTAAAATACAAGAGGATCAGAGCCAATCTGAGGTGTAAGGCAGTGGTGAAATCCAAATAATTTTACTATCGATTCTGTGGGCCTGGCTTGGTGGGCATGGCAGGGGAAGGATACTGCAAGATCTCCATTCCCACCCCGCTCCAGGGGAAGGATACTGCAAAATCTCCATTCCCTCCCCACTCCTGGGGAAGGATATTGCAAAATCTCCATTCCCACCCCACTCTGGGGCCAGCCCGAGGTGGTATTTGCCAGTTCTCCGAACTGCTCAAAATTTCCGCTACCGGTTCTCCAGAACCTGTCAGAACCTGCTGGATTTCACCCCTGGTGTAGGGTTATACTGTTCCACAGGGGACATGCCACAGCAGAGAAGACTCTCTTCTTGGGTATTTGATAGATGTGACCATAACTTGCCTTTTTTTTTTGTTTTTGTAATTTGATTTATATGCCGCCCTTCTCCGGAGACTCAGAGCGGCTTACAGTGCGTTAAGCAATAGCCTTCATACTTTTGTATATTCATACAAAGTCAGCTTATTGCCCCCACAATCTGGGTCCTCATTTCACCTACCTTAGAAAGGATGGAAGGCTGAGTCAACCCTGAGCCTGGTGGGATTTGAACTTGCAGTAATTGCAAGCAGCTGATCTTAATAATAGTGAATTAGTCCACTGTGCCACCAGGACTCCTTTCTTGCCAATCCTGATGGGACAGGTAGATTTAGCAACAGCAGTAGCACTTAGACTTATATACCACTTCATAGTGCTTTTACAGCCCTCTCTAAGTGGTTTACAGAGTCAGCCTCTTGCCCCCAACAATCTGGGTTCTCATTTTTACTGACCTTGGGAAGGATGGAAAGCCGAGTCAATCTTGAGCCGGTGAGATTTGAACAGCTGAACTGCAGCTAGCAGTCAGCTGAAGTAGCCTGCAGTGCTGCACTCTAACCGCTGCACCACATCATCTCTTTAACTGGGAAGAGGCTGAAATAATACAATCCCATGCATTATATTTTTTGAGGTCAGCATGTAAAGGTGCCAGGGTTTGCTTGAAGCCAGCCAGTATTAGCAACACAGAACCTGGAGGCTTATTTTGTTCCGTTAACGTGACTTGCTTTTTGCATCTCTATTTTCTGACTTGGCAGGCAAATCTCTATGGGTACAATCCCAATCTCTGATTTCTCTAAGACTTTACGAGCAAGCTAGCATGACCCAGCCTAACAAGACAGTTCTAATAGAAGCCTGTTTTACCATACTAAATATTCCTCTCTTGAATACAAATCTCTCCAATATATGCCTTTACATCTCTACTATTAAGGCTCTGTTCTGTGCTTAATCATAAATATTTCCCATAATTGCAAAGGAAGAAAGGTTTTATAAACTAGAAAAATATTTACACCCCTTTCTTAAGTCAAGGGTGTATTGCTCATGAGTGGCATAGGTAGGAACTGAAAGCCAGCAAAAGTATAAGTAAGCTTGAACTATTTCGAAAATTGCTTAGCGACAATTTGATTTCTTTTGCTTGTTATAACCAGATTCTCAAGCTCTCCTCTGGTTTTCCTAGAAAAACCAAGCTCCTCTGGTTTTTCCTAATTCATTTTCTATTATACAGGTCAGTCTATGTAATTGATATTAATTAGATGTTCTAGCCGTAATCTGTAGAAACCCCAATTGGAATTAGATGAATAAAACATAGTGTCCTATTTAATAGCAACATTCTGAAGCCATAATAGTTAGTAACACAATACCCAAATAAACAGGCACAATACCAAGAAAAGACAGGTTATTTGGGCAGAAAATACAGAAAATCTCACTTCTACCAAGAAAACGATTTCCAAGAATGTATGGAACTACTATTAGCCTGTAACTACTACAAACTACTAGTGGTTGAAACTCCTGCTAAGAGTTGCCTGTAGTAACTTTTGTTGACAACCCAATGGTTATTTATTTGTCTGAGGATTAGAGGAAATCTATCTTCTCCTTTGAGCTACCTTTGGTCACCACGTTATAAAAAAGAAATTGAGACTCTAGAAAGAGTGCAGAGAACAGTAACCAGGATGATTAGGAGACTGAAAACTAAAACATATGAAGAACGGTTACAGGAACTGGGCCTGGCTAGTCTAGCGAAGAGAAGGACCAGGGGAGACATGATAGCAGTCTTCCAATACTTGAGGGGCTGCCACAGAGAGGAAGGGGTTAAGCTATTTTCCAAAGCACCCAAAGGCCAAACAAGGAATAATGGATGGAAACTGATCAAGGAGAGATTCAACCTAGAAATAAGGAGAAATTTTCTGACGGTGAGAACAATCAACCAATGGAACAAAAGTTGCCTTTGGAAGTTGTGGGAGCTTCATCACCGAAGGCTTTCAAGAAGAGACTGGACTGCCCTCTGTCAGAAATGGTGTAGGGTCTCCTGCTTGGGTGGTGGGTTGGACTAGATGACCTACAATGCCCCTTCCAACTCTGTTAATCCAATCTAATCTAATTTACCGTCAAAGTTTGGCACCTAAACTTGGAATAGCAGTGGTGATGCATCATGGGTGGGTTATGTATTTTCTTTCCGTGTTCAAAACAATCCACAACCTTCAGAAGCACCCCAAATTAAGGAGCCTTGGTGGTGCAGCGGACTAAAGTGCTGTTAAGTAGCACTTAGCTGCCAGCTGCCTGCAATTACCGCAAGTTCAAATGTCACCAGGCTCAAGGCTGACTCAGCTTTCCATCCTTTCGAGGTAGGTAAAATGAGGACCCGGATTGTGGGGGCAATAAACTGACTTTATATAAAAAAGAACATCGCTTAGGGGGGGCCAAAAGCCCTACTAAGCAGGTATATACGAAAGTATGAAGGCTATTGCTTAACGCATTGTAAGCCGCCCTGAGTCTCCAGAGAAGGGCGGCATATAAATCGAACCAATAAATAAAATAAATTAATAAATTAAAAATATCCAAAGTGTTCCATCCTGACCCCCAAAAGTTTGTCCACCCCCTTGGGTCATTGAATCTGGTTTTCCACCATGATCAGAATTGTCTTCTAATATTTCCAGGTACCCCATCATCACTACCACCTCCACCACTGAAGATCTCTAGCCAACACTTGATATTAAATCAGTAAATCGGTACTAAATCCCTCTTTGATTATCTTTCCTGGATGGCGTGGAAAGAACTTCTCCTTGTTAATAAGATCCCGATGTAGACAATAAAGGAAAATTGGGGTGGGGACCATTTACTGGGGAGGAGGAAAATGGAAGAAACCGAAGATGGAATGCATTTGGCACCACCAAGCATATCAGCCAACCTTCATTCCAACATATAACTTGGCTTCTTGTAAAATAGTTAATGGAGCTTTTATTTGGCGGCGTAAAAGATTTGTTCGTTCAGCTTCTCCCTGCCCCCTCCCTCCCCAAATCTCATAATTAGTGGTTTCCTTTTCCTTTTACCCTTGTACACTTCTCATACACATTTGTTCTCAAGCATCCATTAACCTCCTGCCATGAAGTCCATTTCATCTCACACCGGGGAAGAAGACGGTGAGGTTGGAGGACTTGGAGATGGCATGTAACGATGGGTCATAAAAATCCAGGCAAAGTTTTAATTCAGGAAGGTCTGCAGGCAGCAACCCTTGAAATCCAGAGTAATGGAGTAATGATGCAAAGCAGGTTTCCCACCCCAAAGCAGTATGCAGACATGCACGCTGTCTACGTACTGTATGTGCATGATCTCTGCATTTTTGTTCATTATTTGCTTAACACATTGCTTAACACATTAACACATTGCTTAACACATTGTAAGCCACCCTGAGTCTCCGGAGAAGGGCGGCATATAAATATAAATTAATAAATTAATAAATTATTTGAAATGTTCCAAAAGATGAAATTAGTTCCATTTCTTCTACTCATACTTCTTTGATTCCAACTGCCGTAGCTTCATCTAACACCTTCTGAATGCAAAACTTAATGAGAGCCGTGGTGGCACAGTGGTTAGAATGCAGTATTGCAGGCTAACTCGGCCGACTGCCAGCAGTTCAATGC
This sequence comes from Ptyas mucosa, assembly GCA_012654045.1. NCBI lineage: Eukaryota > Metazoa > Chordata > Lepidosauria > Squamata > Colubridae > Ptyas > Ptyas mucosa. Next base: position 169,675 of record WNWU01000044.1, on the reverse strand, counting down.
TGACCGACTCAAAGTTGACTCCGCCTTCCATCCTTCCAAGATCAGTAAAATGAGGATCCAGATTGTTGGGGGCAAGAGGCTGAGTCTGTAAACCATTTAGAGAGGGCTGTAAAGCACTGTGAAGCGATATCGAAGTCTAAGCGCTATTGCTATTTTATTACAGGTACTTATAAAAACCGTAAATATAAATATAAAAAAAGTAGGGACATGGTTGCTCAGTGGTTAAGACGCTGAGCTTGTCGATTGAAAGGTCAGCAGTTCAGCGGTTCGAATCCCTAGTGTCGCGTAACGGGGTGAGCTCCCGTTACTTGTCCCAGCTTCTGCCAACCTAGCAGTTCGAAAGCAGGTAAAAAATGCAAGTAGAAAAATAGGAACCACCTTTGGTGGGAAGGGAACAGCATTCTGTGTGCCTTTGGCGTTGAGTCATGCCAGCCACATGGCCACGGAGATGTCTTCGGACAGCGCTGGCTCTTCGGCTTTGAAATGGAGATGAGCACTGCCCCCTAGAGTCGGGAACAACTAGCACATATGTGTGAGGGGAACCTTTACCTTATAAAAACAGAAAATGGCAAACATAATGCAAACAGAGTCACCTCTTAGTGCTTCTTCCATATTCAGGAATGAAATGGCTCTTCTAAGCCATAGGAAATACAGGTAGACCTTGATTTATAATATTTCATTTAGTGACTGTTTAAAATTACAACTGAATAAAGTAACACTGAATAAAGTGACTTATGACCATTTTTCACACTTACAACCGTTGCAGCATCCCCATGGTCATGTGATCCAAATTCAGACACTTTTCAACTGACTCATATTTATGACGTTGTAGTGTTCCAGGGTCATGGGATCCCCTTTTGCGACCTTCTGACAAGCAAAGTCAATGGGGAAGCCAGATTCACTTAACAACCAAGTTACTAACTTAACTGCAATGATTCACTTAACAACTGTGGCCAGAAAAGTCATTAAATCGGGCAAAGTTCACAAGTGTTTCGCTTAGCAACAGAAATTTTGGGTTCAATTGTTGTAAGTCGAGGATTACCTGGTTTGTTTGTTTGTGTACGCACAGGCCAGTTTTAAAGCATTTTACTCAATAACCAACCCAGAAAAAGCCACAAACGCTGACAGTTCACATTTCCAAAATAAACAGTACGAAGAGACAATACTGTCTATCTAAAAAACATCAACAAAAATCCTGAGATTCCCCTGGGTAGAATGTTTTTGAATGCAAGGATGTTCTTGATGGCCAGATACAGAGTTCATTTTTATTTATTTTTTTGGTTTCCTTCTCTAGTTTCATTTGGGCTGTCACTTTATTTTTATTTTTTTTTTTTATTTTTTGTGCTTTATCACTCTCTCTTCTTAGGCCCGATTGGGAAAGCTGTATTGAGTTGCTAACAGCCATCAGCTTTCAAACGATCAACAAGTTCTCAAAAGCATACATACTGTTGAGTATTTCTAACATTCACATGTGCACACGAGAGAGAGACAGACTGACAGAAGACACAGACAGACAGACAGATCTGTTAAATGGAACTTTTGGTAATTGTTATATTTTGAATTAGTGCCCTTCCTTCCTTCCTCCCTCCCTTCCGTCCTCCCTCCCTCCCTCCCTCTCTCCTTCCCCTTTTCATCTTCCTCCCTCCCTCCCTCCCTTCCTTCCCCTTTTCATCTTCCTCCCTCCCTCCCCCTTTTCATCTTCCTTTCCCTTTTCATCTTCCCTCCCTCCCCCCTTCCTTCCTTCCTTCCTTCCTTCCTTTCCCTTTTCATCTTCCTTCCTCCCTCCCTCCCTCCCTGCCTCCCTCTCGCCTCCCTCCCTTCCCCTTTTCATCTTCCTTCCTCCTTCCTTCTTTCCTTCCTTCCTTCCCCTTTTCATCTTCCTCTCTCCCTCCCTCCCCCTTTTCATCTTCCTTCCTTCCTTCCTTCCTTCCTTCCCCCCCCCCCCCCCCCCCCCCCCCCCCCCCCC
>WNWU01000044.1:151884-165798 GCA_012654045.1 Ptyas mucosa | reverse complement strand
TAGAATAGAATAGAATAGAATAGAATAGAATAGAATAGAATAGAATAAACAGAGTGGGAAGGGACTTGGAGGTCTTCTAGTCCAACCCACTACTTCAGCAGGAAACCCTATACCATTTCAGACAAATAGTTATCCAATCACTCCTTTAAAACTTCCAGTGTTGGAGCATTTACAGCTTCTGGAGTCAAGTTGTTCCACTGATTAATTTTCTAACTGTCAGGAAATTTCTCCTTAGTTCTCCTTAGTTTCCATCCATTGTTTCTTGTCCTTCTGGTTCTTTGGAGAATAGCTTGACTCCCTCTTCTTTGTGGCAGCCCCTGAGATATTGGAAGACTGCTATCCTGTCTCCCCTAGTCCTCTTCACCAGACTAGGCATACCCAGTTCCAGCAACCGTCCTTTCTATGTTTTAGCCTCTAGTCCCCTAATCATCTTGGTTGCTCTTCTCTGCGCTCTTTCTAGAGTCTTAAAATCTTTTTTACATCATGGCGACCAAAACTGGATACAGTATTCCAAGTGTGGCCTTACCAAGGCATTATAAAGTGGTATTAACACTTCACGATTTGGACACACATTTGGGCACAACACCGGTTAAATCTTCAGAGCAAATCTGTATGTGAACCTGGCCGCCCTATTTTTCTCAACAGCAAGGTACAAAGGCTGCTACCTGAAAAACTTACTTGGGAAAAGAAGGTCGCCTTTGTTGTCAAAGGATAAGGAGATGCCTGAAATTATCTCATATTCTTCAGAAGCAACATCAAACCTGCCCAGAGGTTGCCATTCCTAACCATTGAATTTCAAGTTAAGCGCAAGACAGCCTGGCATTAACAATATAAAGATAAAGTAAACACATGATTATCTTCACACAGCTTCAGCGCAGATTCCACAGTAATTATTTCTCTTTTAGTTAAAAAAAAAATAACTTAAAAAAAAACCCCGATGAAACTAAATTACCGAGAAATTGGCAGGCATAGGTAATGACTATACTTAAGAAGGAGGCAATTTCCTTCAAAAGCCTTGTGCATCATAGTTACTGCTCACTAAGACACTTTGTAAAATACCTCTTTAGACTTCAAGGTGATGTGGCAAGGTATTTCCAGGCCAATTTTTGTCAACAACTAAGACAACTGTGCAGCTGAACACCACACACCCCAAAAGTGTGCTCTGTTTACTGCCTCTAAGCTTTATTTTATTCACCTATGCCCTTGTTTTCACCAACGGATAGGCAGGAGGGTGCTATATGATAGTCACAACTTGTCTTGTGATGATTAAAAGGAAAGGAAATGTCAGATCCCTAAAAGTGATACTGCCATTCAGTTGGAAGGAAGGAGAGACTTGGATTCGATTTACTAGCATTGCCTGTGTCAGCAGATATTTTACAACCTATATCCTGGCTCCAAAGAGCCCTGAGATCCTCTTTACATGGAGGAATCTTTATGATAGCCATGTGGGTTGTTTCACTTTAAAGGATAACAGTGTGAATGCATGTTTATTCAGGTTCTCAGGGAAACTAGTAAAGAAAACATCTTCACACTTGTGTATTGGCTAAAAGCTGCATTCTGACTTAAAGGGAGGGGTCTCTACTGCTTTAATCCTACTTGTCTTGCCTAAGGGTATTCAGAGCTTGCTTTAACTGGGTTGTTATCACTTCTGCGTAATAAAAGGTTCCTTTTGAACCACGTTTCAAGAGTTTTTCCTTTCTTAAGTTGGAAGGAGAGGCAATCATTACAGGAAATTTAGAATTTAACTGAAAAAATAGGAAGGTACACAGGCTGTAGATTTCTGAATGGAGGATTGAACCATAAAAGACCAGGCATTCACACAGGATACGTATTAATAAATATGCTGTCTTCAGTGGTGGGATTAAGCTGATTTGGGGTGAACCGGTAGCTGCGGCTGGGGGAGGCTCTACCCGTTCACCCAGACGTCCTGTTTTTGATGCTCTGCGCATGCATAGAAGGTCCTGCGCGGGCACGGAGGAGACGCTAGCGAAGCGAGTGTGCACCAGTGGTGAAATCCAATTTTTTTTTACTACCAACTCTGTGGGCGTGGCTTGGTGGGCGTGTTGTGGCTTGGTGGGCGTGGCTTGGTGGGCATGGCAGGGGAAGGATACTGCAAAATCCCCATTCCCTCCCCACTCCTGGGGGAAGGATATTGCAAAATCTCCATTCCCACCCCAGTCTGGGGCCAGCCAGAGGTGGTATTTGCTGGTTCTCCGAACTACTCAAAATTTCTCCTACTGGTTCTCCAAACTGGTCAAAATTTCTGCTACCGGTTCTCCAGAACCTGTCAGAACCTTCTGGATTTCACCCCTAGCGTGCACGCTCACATTTGCGAACTGGTAGCGAAGGTAAGTGAATACCCCTCTGGCTGTCTTCCAATTCAGAATGCCTCATCCCCTCCCCATCTAAATATCATTCAACTTCCCTTCTACTCTAAAAGCATTTCAAAGGAGAGAGAAATAAAATTCATTTCCATCGAGCTGAATAGCAGCTGTTAGAAAAACAAAAACAAAAAACCTGCAGGACCAATTCTCTGTCAGATCTTAGCTTGGTTTCAGTTTCTTGCTTCTTACCGTCTCATCTGCAGTTTGATAGAACCAGTGAGAACTTGTACAGGTAGTCCTTGACTTACGACCGCAATAAAGCCCAAAATTTATGTCGAGAGAAATAGGTGAAGTGAATTTTGCCCCATTTGATGACTTTTCTTGCCACATTCGTTAACTGCATCACGGCAGTTGTTCCATTCGTAACATGGTTGTTAAGTGAATCTGGTTTCCTCATTGATCCCCTTGTCAGAAAGGGGATCATATGAACCTGGGGACACAGTAACCATCATAAATATAAACCAGTTCTCAGGCATCCTAATGAAAAATCACATTTACATGGGGATGCTACAATGGAGCCTTGGTGGCACAGTGGACTAAAGTGCTGTTAATTAGCACTTAGCTGCCAGCTGCCTGCAATTACTGCGAGTTCAAATCTCACCAGGCTCAAGATTGATTCAGCCGTTCATCCTTCCAAGGTAGGTAAAATGAGGATCTGGATTGTGGGAGCAATAAGCTGACTTTGTATAAAAAAGAACACTGCTTGGGGGGGCCAAAAGCCCTACTAAGCAGATATATACAAAAGTATGAAGGCTATTGTAAGCCGCCCTGAGTCTCCGGAGAAGGGCAGCATATAAATCGAACCAATAAATAAATAAATGGTCATAAGTGTGAAAAATGGTCATAACTCACTTTTTAAAGTGCCATTGTAACTTTGGTCATTAAAGGAACAGTTGTAAGTTGAGAACTATCTGCATTCATAGAATAGAATGAATAGAAATATGAATAATAATAATAATAATAATAATAATAATAATAATAATAATAATATTCATCTTTGCTGTTCCCTGATTCCTACCGCAGTACATTTTCTAACCACGGGGTATGGTGGTGCCAAAACACAACAGAAAAATGATTGAATACCTACCTTTGCTTGCAGGTTTACAGGGAATATTGCTGAGAACGAGAGTTGAAATCTTCTCAAATCCTGATACCTCATTTGCACACACACACTTCTCCATATGTTGCTCCATAGCTTTGGCCCCACTGAGCTTTGGCATGAAGGCCAAATGCTTCATCAGTCTGATCAGAATCACATAGGTCTCTATCTATCATGATAGCAGTGTTTCCATATCTCAGGGGCTGCCACAAAGAAGAGGGAGTCAAGCTATTCTCCAAGGCAGGACAAGAAGCAACGGGTGGAAACTAATCAAGGAGAGAAGCAACTTAGAACTAAGGAGAAATTTCCTGATAGTGAGAACAATCAATCAATCCCAATCCAGGAACGAACAACTCAGACAAATCACGTGAAGTGTTCATACCACTTTATAATGCCTTGGTAAGGCCACCCTTGGAATACTGCACCCAGTTTTGGTCGCCACAATGTAAAAAAGATGTGAAGACTCTAGAAAGAGTGCAGAGAAGAGCAACCAAGATGATTAGGGGACTGGAGGCTAAAACATATGAAGAATGGTTGCAGGAACTGAGTATGTCTAGTTTAATGAAAAGAAGGACTAGGAGAGACATGATGACAGTCTTCCAATATATCAGGGGCTGCCCCAAAGAAGAAGGGAGTAAAACTATTCTCCAAAGCACCTGAGGGCAGGACAAGAAGCAACGGGTGGAAACTAATCAAGGAGAGAAGCAACTTAGAACTAAGGAGAAATTTCCTGACAGTGAGAACAATCAATTGACCCCAATCCAGGAACAATCAACTCAGACAAATTATGTAAAGTGTTCATGCCATTTTAGAATGCCTTGGTAAGGCCACACTTGGAACACTGCATCCAGTTTTGGTCGCCATGATGTAAAAAAAATGTGGAGATTCTAGAAAGAGTGCAGAGAAGAGCAACCAAGATGATTAGGGGACTGGAGGCTAAAACATATGAAGAACAGTTGCAGGAACTGGGTATGTCTAGTTTATTGAAGAGAAGGATTAGTGGAGACATGGTAGCAGCGTTCCAATATCTCAGGGGCTGCCACAAAGAAGAGGGAGTCAAGCTATTCTCCAAAGCACCTGAGGGCAGGACAAGAAGCAATGGGTGGAAACTGATCAAGGAGAGAATTCTACCCCTCTGTTAATGCAATTTAGGATTGCATTGGCTTTTTTGGCTGCCGCTGCACACTGCTGGCTCATATTTAGCTGGTTGTCCACTAAGACTCCAAGATCCCTCTCACAGTCACTGCTATTAAGACTGTTTTCCCCCAGTTTATATGTATACTTTTGGTTTTTCTTACCTAACTGTAGGACTTCATCCATCAGAAACCCATGAATGAATCTTGTATTCAGTAGGAGCTTAAATTAGATGACCTCTAAAAATGGACCTCTTCCAACTTTATGATTCTATGAGCTACTGTCCACGGCTGGCTCAGCAGCCTTACAATCTTCATGCCAGATTTTCTTCATACCGGGGGGATGACTTCATGCATTTCCTCTTTTGAGAAGTCTTCCAACAGACCTATTCTCAAATGTCTTCTTAAATGGGACAGAAAGTAATTGAATTTTTTTTAAAAAAAACAGCTATAAATGTGGGAGAAAGTAAAAGTGACAGATTTCTCAATCTCAATTTAAAGATTTATTTTTTTACGTATGTATTACATTTATAGGTAAAGGTTCCCCCCGACTCTAGGGGGCGGTGCTCCTCTCTGTTTTAAAGCCGAGGAGCCAGCGCTGTCCGAAGACGTCTCTGTGGTCATGTGGCTGGCATTACTAAATGCCAAAGGCGCACGGAACGCTGTTACCTTCCCACCAAAGATGGTCCCTATTTTTCCACTTGCATTTTTTACGTACTTTTGAACTGCTAGATTGGCAGAATCTGGGACAAATAACGGGAGCTCACCCCGTTACGCGGCACTAAGAATTTGACCACTGACCTGATGTTCTTTCAATAGACAAGCTCAGCATCTTATCCTGAGTCACCGCATTCCAATATTACATTTACAGTTGATGACAAAGAATTTGAGTTGGTAAAAACTAAGTTGGAGAAGAGAAGATTGCTAGACAAGGCAATAGCAACCGTAAGCTCATTTAAACATCCTTGTTGTTGTAACATGAAAATGACCCACTAACCATTGGTCATGAAATAAGCTTCATTTTATTATCAGCCAATCTGCTATTTCTTTGTTTTCAATTTGCTTTTTAGTTTTCAATGCTTTTAATAATTAATAACGATCATACAGGTTTTAGGTAAAGGTAATGGTAAAAGTTCCCATCGCACATATGTGCTAGTCGTTCCTGACTCTAGGGGGTGGTGCTCATCTCAGTTTCAAAGCCGAAGACGCAGTACAGATTAATTCAGTGATAAATTTCATGTCAAATCTTGGCATCAAAGATTCACAGCACCCTATCTTTCCCCACAATCCATCCATCCTTCCTTCCTCCCTCCCTCCCTCCCTCCCTCCCTCCCTCCCATAGGCCAGGAGTCAGCAGCCCACGGCTCTGGAGCTGAATGTGGCTCTTTCATCCATCTGCTGCGGCTCCCTGTTGCTGGTTGGCTTCATAATTGATAGGGCTTTCGGTTAGGACAGGTAGAGGAAAAAGGATGCCGTGCTAGGAGGAGACTCTATGGTGGGGGAACTGGACTTCCGGTCGGCTCCTGAATTGAACAGGGGCTTCCAGTTAGGACCTTTGTGGCTCTTTGAGTGTTTAAGGTTGCGAACCCCTGCCATAGACAGCGTACAACAACCCATAAAAACCCATATAAACAAAAATATATTTCCCTGTGAGCATCAGATCAAATAATAATTCCCCCTTCACCCGTAAGTCTAGGTCCCTTCTTTGCCATCTTGTGTCCATAATTTTATCTGTTAATGTTGTTTTTATCTGCTGTTTTAATGATGGATGATTTAAAGGTTTTCTATGTTCTTTATGTTATTGGATCTGAGATGGGCGTCAAAGAAACAAATGCCCATTTTAGCTCAATACTTAGGGAAAGAACCAGGCCTTCATGTCTTCTGAAGGCCAAACAGCAGGAGGATAGGGAAGGAATGCCTGAGATCTGAAGTGGGAGGTTATTCTGAAGGGCTGAAGAGCCACAGAGAAGGTCCTATTCAATGACAATGTTTAAGGGAAGGGACTTGGAGCATGGCCATCCTATCCAAGGTGTCAGGGTTCCGACAGATACCCTAATTAAATCATGAGCCTCTAGCCAAGCTTCGAAAGAAATCCAGTCATTTATTAGGAGCCTCATGTCGGCACGTTCCAAGTGAAGCCAACTCTGACCTCACGTAATTTATGATCCAATCTTGACCCTGTTTCCCTCCTCCTCCCCCCCCCCCGAGGGTGTGTCATCAGTCACATTCGCCAATGGAGCAATTCCGCTGGTTGTAGAGATCACTTACCTCCGGCTGCTGTGGTTAACCCTGGGAGACAGCCTTGAGAGAGATACATCAGGAATGTGCTTTTTTTTTTTTTTTTGGTTATCATGCTGCTTCGCCATTTTCCCCTGCCCCTTGCCTATGGCAACTCGAGAGCAGGCCAAGGGATGCTTTGCGAGTTGACACAAGGATGGGCAGATATAACTCTTAGCCACACATGTTGGTTTGCCATTATGATGGCTGAGAACCCAACAACACTCAGGGAAAGAGCGAATTGTGAGAGAAGCAAGATGTTTAGCTTCAAGACGGGCAGTAATGTGAATCTGTTAAGAGTGCGTAAGAATGGAGAGAAAGTAGCAGGAATGGATGAATTCATTTGTCTGGCCGAAGACTGACAGCAGCTATACAACTCTATGCTTGACTGCTGCATGTGTAAAGAGCACTTTTTCTCCTTCACGTTTAAAAGTTCCTCATTTCATAAATACGGTACATTAATATTCATTAAACTGCACGCATTATCATTTTGGAAGGCGATTACTGAGAATTCGCTATTTTCTCTTCATCACATTTTCCAATTAGGAGGGCTTCTTTTGCAAATAATAAGCTCTCGCCTCCTTCTCCTCCCCCTTTTTGACAACTTGCCACAGGCTTTCAGTAAAGTTTCTAGCCAGGATTTGGAGTCTTAAGTCTTCAAATTTCAAATCTTTATTGTCAGTGCACAACATATGTACAATGAGATTGGCGGAGCTCCCGCAGTTCACCCCCCCCCCCCACACAAAACCACCCACAGTGAAGAAAATCCTTAACCCAGGGATGGGCAAATGTGACCCTTTTACAACCTGTGGACTTCAACTCCCAGAATTCCTGAGATAGCTTGGCTTGGCTGTCTCAGGAATTCTGGGAGTTGAAGTCCACAGGTTGTAAAAGAGCCACATTTGCCCACCCCTGCCCTAACTCAATAAATCATATTAACAAAACACCGAGTCCTTTTGCACCAGTGTGAACATATTACACGTTGTGCGGCCCTGCAAGTCCATCGTACTACGTACAGTAGTTATGATGGTATTTCTCATTCAGGAGTCTGATAGCCCATGGATAAAAACTGTTCTTCAGGCTCTTTCTGCGGCTGCCTATGCTTCTATATCTCCTTCCCGATGGTAGGAGGGTAAAGAAGTGATGACCAGGGTGAGAGTCGTCCGTGAGAATTTTCCTCACTCTGTTGTGGTCCGACAGCAGCCTGTGGAGCTGATGGCGGAGTCGGACAGCGATGAGGCTGAGGAAGAACATGGGCCAGTTCTGGAGGCTGGGGAAGCCCAGGTGAAGGTGTTCGAAAACGTCTCTGTGGTCATGTGGCCAGCATGACTAAACACCCACCAAAGGTGGTCCCTATTTTTCTACTTCCATTTTTTTTTTACATGCTTTCGAACTGCTAGGTTGGCAGAAGCTGGGACAAGTAACGGGCGCTCACCCCATTACGCGGCACTAGGGATTCGAACCGCTGAACTGCCAACCTTTCAATCGACAAGCTCAGCGTCTTAGCCACTGAGCCAGCACATTTTCATCTTTAGGTGCTATTTAAAAAAAAGAGCGCTATAAATGAAAATAACATCTAAATTTGTTCTGATCCTTTTGGTGAGCATAGTCATTCCCGCCGTGCCTGAACACATGCTGGTAAAAGAAATTCCTAAGTTGCTGTTATTGTAGGTTGGAAATGGAACATTTAACGTTTAATGGTTGTTTTTCAGGTCAGAGTTGTTACTTTTCATTGCTTGTTAGATTCGCTTCATATTTTATTTTATTGTGGGTTTTTGGGACACTTCAGTGCCTTGCATTCCACTGTAGCCTTGCTTGAAATTGTGTTTGGGGTCAAAGCAATCTTCTCCCATGCTTCTTCTTTTGAAGATTTTTTTTTAAATCCTGCTAGATGACATATTATAGAATAGTTTTTGTTTCTTCCCCGCTTGCTTCTATAGTATTTGAGCACTGAGAGACTCCAGAGAATTTCAATCTTCGTTTCTGGACCCTTTAATGAAATAGAGTCCTTTCGCAAAGGAAAAAATGCAGGGGTGAAATGCTATCAGTTTGGGCCAATTCGCCCTGAACCGGTAGTAAAAATGCTACTGGTTCTCCCAAACTGATAGTAAAAAAAATGCTTTAGAAAGTAAAACAAAAAGTTCCCATTATCATGCGGCACAGCTGATCGTCTAAACTTTTGTTTTACTTTTTTAAAGCATTTTTTTACTATCGGTTCAGGCGACTAGGTAGCAAAAAATGCTTAGAAAAAAGGTTCCGACAATCAGCTGTGACAATCAGCTGTGCCGTGCGATCTTTGGAACTTTTGTTTTTTTTACTTTTTACAGCATGTTTTTACTACCTATTGCCCGAACCGGTATTTTTGTGTAAAGTGTGATAGTTGGTTTTTGAGCTCTCTGTGACTCTGTGAGGTTCTTGCTTGTTGCAAAGGCCATTTTGTGTGAAGTCCAGCTGCTTTTGTATTGTGTGTGAGTCAGTTGTGTAGCTTTTGTGTTATTTTTGTGTAAAGTATGATAGTTGGTTTTCCCAGTCACATGGCCACCCAGCCACACCCACCCAGTCACATGACCACCAAGCCACACCCACCAAGCCACACCCACCAAGCCATGTCTACAGAACTGACAGGGAAAATTTTTGAGTTTCACCACTGAAAAATTGTATACCAATATGTGACAGAAATCTGATAAACTATAAAAGTTTAGAAGTTCCGCAATTTCCATTATTATTATTATTATTATTATTATTATTATTATTTAAATTTATATACCGCCCTACTACTGAGGGACTCAGGGTGGTGAACAGCCAAAATAAAATACATGTAATACAAATATTAAAAAACATTTAAAATATATTAAATATTATGGCCCAAAAAACAAATTAAAACCAATTTTAAAACCCAATTTAAAATTTAAAACAATTTAAAAGAGGTTAGGCCAGGCCAGCCTGCTGGAAAAAGAACGTTTTAAGGGCATGGCAGAATGCGCACAGATCTGGAATGTTCCGTATCTCCGGGGGGAGCTCGTTCCAAATGGTAGGTGCCCCCACAGAGAAGGCTCTCCCCCTGGGGACCGCCAGCCAACATTGTTTGGTCGACGGCACCCTGAGAAGTCCCTCTCTATGGGAGCGTACTGGTCTGTGAGAGGCTACTGGTGGCAGAAGGGGGTCTCATAGGTACCCTGGCCCTAAGCCATGGAGCACTCTAAAGGTGGTAACCAAGATTTTGAAATCTATACGTAGTTGGTAGGACAGGGGACATCATCTAGATGAGCAAACATCAGTAACCTGGTCTGTTCATAATGTATAAGTAGTCCTCGGCTTGCGACCACAATTTTGAGCCCAAAATTGCCACTCAAGACAGTTGTTAAGTGAATTTTGCCTCATTTTTACGACCTTCCTTGCCACAATTGTTAAGTGAATCACTGCAGTTGTTAAGATAGCAGCACGATTGTTAAGTGAACCTGAAATCAATGGCTACAACCGTCATAAATATGAACCAGTTGCCAAACACCTGAATTTTGATAACCTGACCATGGGGATGCTGCAACCTCTTGTAAGTGTGAAAAACGGTAATAGGCAGTGGTGGGATTCAGCCGGTTTGCACACTTTGGGAGAACCGATTGTTAACTTTCTGAGCAGTTTGGCGAACTGGTTGTTGGAAGAAATCATTAGGGCAGAGAACCGGTTGTTAAATTACTTGAATCCCACCACTGGTAATAGGTCACTTTTTTCAGCGCCGTTGCAACTTTGAATGGTCATTAAATAAAAGGTTTTAAGTCAAGGACTACGTGTACTAAGTCTTGAAAGATGTATTCATGTATTTATTGCAGCCTGATGCACACAATAGTGCCTGGTGGCTTAGTGAGCCCACCATATTATTATCTCATGGTACCCCTAATCAAACATGGCTTCAAGTGAATTACGAGCATCAAAATGGTATCGTTGACAAATTTAAATGGAAACTTAATTCATTCCTTTCCCCTTTTCAGAGGTGAGTTTCAGTAGGTTCTGACCAGTTCTGGAGAACCGGTAGTGGAAATTTTGAGTAGTTCGGAGAACCAATAGTAAAAATGCTGACTGGCCCCACCCTTATCTATTCTCTGCCTCCCGAGTCCCAGCTGATCGGGAGGAAATGGGGATTTTGCACTAACTCTCCCCTGGATTGGGGAGGGAATGGAGATTTTACAGTATCCTTCCCCTGCCATGCCCACCAAGCCACGCCCACCAAGCCACGCCCACAGAACCGGTAGTAAAAAAATTTGAAACCCACCACTGTCCCTTTTGCTTGATTTCTCTTCTGCATTTCGACTCAGTCTGGCACTCAAGGCTGACAGGCAAGATTTAAACTTACAACATACCGAATAAAATGCCTACTAGCGTAAATTGAAACAAGATATTAAAATTAAGTCATAATTAAAAGCCTGTCAGTAGATTTGTGTTTTTACAGATTTTCTAAATGCTAACAATGCCGGGCCGAATACAGGCTCTAGGAAAATTTATTACACAACCTGAACAGCAGAACTGTCCCGAATGACAGTTGTGTAAGTCTTTGAGAGAAGAGGTATCTTCAGAAGGTCTGAGTGGCTGGATAACTTCATAGGAGAAGCTGTCTCTTAGACAACTGGGCCATAAACCTATTTTTGGCTGTAAAGGTAACACCAGCCACTTTAAATATGTCCATTAAACCAGTCTGTATCTTTGCTATTAACTAACTTGCACCAGTTCATAGCTGACTTACTGTTTTTGCAGTTCCGAGCTAGCTATTGATTTTATTTATTTATTTATTTTATCAAAAAAGGAGAATATTTATAACTCAGGGTTGAAACTGAAGGATTTTTGGTGCTCTCTGAGCTTGGTTGTGTTCTTGAAGACTTTTCACAACGTGTTACCTAGTTTGTGTAATGAAACATCTGCAACAGTGGTGGGATTAAAAAAAAAATACTACCGGTTCTGTGGGCGTAGCATGGTGAGTGTGGCGTGGCTTGGTGGGCATGGCTTGGTGGGCATGGCAGGGGAAGGATACTGTAAAATCTCCATTCCCACCCCATTCCAGGGGAAGGATACTGTAAAATCTCCATTCCCACCCCACTCCAGGGGAAGGTTACTGCAAAATCCCAATTCCCTCCCGATCAGCTGGGACTTGGGAGGCAGAGAATAGATGGGGGCGGGGCCAGTCAGAATTTTTACTACGTGTTCTCTGAATTACTCAAAATCTCCGCTACCGGTTCTCCAGAATTGGTCAGAACCTGCTGAAACCCACCTCTGTTAATGGCCCATTGACAAAGGTGGGGGTGGGGGTGGCTGAGGTTCTGTCTCCCTTTTAGGGGAAATATTCTGCCCTTTTAATATTTCCTAAAATATTTTATTTTTCTAGGAGATGGGCGGGTGCTAACTTCCTACAGGAAAGAAGAGAGAGGAGAGAGGAGAGAGAATGAGGTATGTGATCAACATTGAACAAATGTAGTTTGGAGAATTGGTTTGATTTGATCTGGAATCAATTTGAGAGAGGTTTTTAAAAAGCCATCCAGTTTCAAGTCAACAATTCAGTTTGACAGAACAATCTGGATTGTTACTCTGCTTTGAAAAGTTGATTTGATGCAGCCCGTATATGGAGATTGTAATATTTAGATCATTCTAAATACATAGTCTTTTGACATTTGAGTTCTGAAATACATGTCACACGTGTTTTCATTATTTCTCTTGAGATGAGCTCATAGGGACAGGTTAGGTGACTAAAATCTTTCATTTACCGTTTAGCCTGGGACCTGAAGTTCAAATCGATCCCTTTGGCAGATTACGGAGAATTGGATTCCTCGAGTTTTCTACTTTTAGAGATGTATAGCTTTCTTTCCAACATTAATGCTCTTTTAATTATTTCGGAGCGAGGTAAAAAACAACAACAACCACCACCCCGTCTCTCATTTAATACTTCATTTAGAAATCAGCCTGAAAATAGCTGTTTTTCTACTTGCTCTTTTGTAACATTTACCATTACTCGCTGACCTCTAGGCACTTGAATTGAAAGATGCTGCTGCTGGGTACATGTTTGTTAGCTTGTTTTGGAACATTTCTAATTAATTATTTGTAATTGCAGAGGCAAAACCTTTTCCCCCTGTGAGCTCGTTTTTATTTCTTACTTCTTTTCCCAGCCTCACTAACAAGATGTTTGATCTCTGAAGCCTGTTAAGGCTTAGAAAGAGGAGCAGAAATAACTGGGAGAAGAGAGAGAGCGGGGGAGGGAGAGAGAGAGAGAGGGAGAGAGAGGGAGAGAGAGAGGGAGAGAGAGAGAGAGTCAGGCAGCCTGGTTCCCAATTAATAAATAATTAAGTTCCAAAGCTTCGGTGCTGTGCTTGAGTCACATCGTTGACATCACTGGGATGTGGTCTCCATGGTGACTTGGCACACGTGAATTGAAGTGATCTCTTTGGGAGGTGGAAGAGGAAAAGCGAGAGGATAGGAAAGTGATGGGGGGGGAGGAAAAACAGGGAAAGGGGGTTGCAATGCAGATTAACATATTCTCCCTTATCATCTATTCATGAGCTTTGGTTTTACAACAGTATCGAGAGCTGTAAAAGCCAATCGTACCTCTGTGGCCTTGACAGGGTTTTCTGCGTGATGACGATGGCTCGAAAATCTCTCCCTTTTTTTTTTAATTAGTGCATTTGTTGCATCAAAGCTTAGAACATGTGTCTTCGCGTGTTTGCACTTCGGAGCGAACGAGGGATCCCTGCGCTTTTCAGAGTCGCTAACCCTGTATTTAACGCAAAACAAATGCGCGTGACGGCTATTAGTTAGACTGTTAGGATTTTGTTTCTTGCGGTCAATTGGAGTTGCACTTCATGCTGTCAGGAAGGTGAAGGCTGGTGTGGGTAGTGCGATAGTATAAGAAAGGATATCAACAGAAGGGAACGGTCGTAGCTCAGGGTTCACTGCGGGGTCCTTGGTGCTCTCCGAGCTTTGTTGCTTTCTTGCAGATGTTTCATTACCCAACTAGGTAACATCATCTGTGCTAGAAAGGAGTGGG
>WNWU01000044.1:119360-135633 GCA_012654045.1 Ptyas mucosa | reverse complement strand
CTGGACAACTGGTTCTAACATTATATACATCATATAGAATCCTAACAGAGACATTCGTTAAGTGTCTTTTGCCCTATTTTACGAACTTTCTTGCCACATTTGTGAAGTGAATCATTGCAGCTGTTAAGTTAGTCACATGGTTGTTGAGTGAATCTGGTATCCCCCCCTGACTTTGCTTGTCAGAAGGTCGTAAAAGGGGATTGCGTGACCCCTGGACACTGCAACCGTCATAAATATGAGTCAATTGCCAAGCCCCTGAATTTTGATCCCATGACCATGGGGATGGTGCAACGGTCCTAACTTTGAAAAATGGTGCCATTGTTTCGGTGCCATTGTAATTTTTGAACGGTCACTAAACAAAATGTTGTAAGTCGAGGACTAGTATTCCAGTTCATTGTGACAGGCCCATGGGAAATGAAGTTGCTAAGGATCAGTGGTGGGATTCAAATTTTTTAACTGCCGGTTCTGTGGGCGTGGCTTGGTGGGCATGGCTTGGTGGGCATGGCAGGGGAAGGATGCTGTAAAATCTCCATTCCCTCCCCACTCCAGGGGAAGGTTACTGCAAAATCCCCATTTCCTCCCAATCAGCTGGAGGCAGAGAATAGATGGGGGCGGGGCCAGCCAGAGGTGGTATTTACCGGTTTTCCAAACTACTCAAAATTTCCGCTACCGGTTCTCCAGAACTGGTCAAAACCTGCTGAAACCCATCTCTGCTAAGCATGCTTTCAAATCTAGGTCTAATGAGTTAGGAATTTTGTTCTCACCGATCCTTTTGAAAGTATAGCATAATTCCAGTGCTTAAAGATTTTATATATAAATATGTCTCTCTGTTTCATAACGCATGCCCTTTCCCTAGGCAATAATAAAGAAGAAATATATGTCAGAACATCAGTAAGTTCTGAGGGATGAAACTAAGTAAGTAGATCAAAGGTATTAGGTTTTTGCTAGTTCTGTGTAAGACATGCTATGCCACTAAGATTCTGGGAGCCCTTTTCTGGATGTAAATTTATCGGTCATATGTGACCTAATTTATGCATATTATTTTATTCAGTTGGGCTTGTTAATCCTCCCTGGAGTCATTCCAAATGTGAAATGAAAGATATTTTTCCTGCAAAATATATGTAATCCACATTAATTGCTTTTGATGGGAATGAGCTGAATGGACTAATAGTGAAGTAGTTAATTCTTTAATCATGTCACCACAGCAGCAAAGCAATCTCAGAACAGCTCCAGTGTGGACAGATATTGGATCTGGGGAGGGGAACCCCAAATGCTCACGGGAATGAGCTAAACAAAGCAAGGTTAATCTCAGTAGGGAGAAAAGCAACCCCGCGGATGACGATTCCTTCTCAGTTGCAGTTCCTTCATCTTCTTGCATTTCTGAAATAATATTTGGGGCAAGAAGGGTTTAAGATATTAGGTATGTTTTCTCTGGCCTGATTCTTCAACTCCAAATGGATATCACCAAAGTCTTCCCTTTTTCAAAGTTGTTATTATGATTAAGGCTTTTGCTCTGTCCCTCTTTCCACCTCTCTAGCTCTCAGCCTAAAGGTTGTTGTTGTTAGTTGTGAAGTCATGTCTGACCCATCGCTACCCCATGGACAATGTTCCTCCAGGCCTTCCTGTCCTCTACCATCCTCTGGAGTCCATTGAAGCTCATGCCGACTGCTTCGGTGACTCCATCCAGCCACCTCCTTCTCTGCCATCCCCTTCTTCTTTTGCCCTCCATCGTTCTCAGCATTAGGCTCTTCTCCAGTGAGTCCTTCCTTCTCATGAGGTGGCCAAAGTATTTGAGTTTAATCTTCAGGATCTGGCCTTCTAAAGAGCAGTCAGGGTTGATCTCCTCTAGGACTGACCAGTTGGATCGCCTTGGAGTCCAAGGGACTCGCAGGAGTCTTCTCCAGCACCAGAGTTCAAAGGCCTCAATTCTTTGGTGCTCAGCCTTCCTTATGGTCCAACTTTCACAGCCATACATTGCAACTGTGTAAACCATAGTCTTGACTATATGCACTTTTGTTGGCAAAAAAAAAAAAGTCCTAAAGGTAGGAAGGAAGAAATGAAGTGGACTTTGGTTAGTGTGAGCAGAATTTCAGATTTTTTTTTTCAGAATAACAGAGTTGAGAGGGACCTTGGAGATCTTCTGGTCCAGCCCCCTCTCAAGCAGGAGACCCTATACTATTTCAGGCCAATGATTGTCCAATTTCTTCTTAAAAATGTCTGGAGCACCCACAACTTCTGGAGACAAGTCTTTCTACTGATTGATTGTTCTCACTGTCAAGGAATGCTCCTTAGTTCTAGGTTGGTTCTCTCCTTGATTAGTTTCCATCCATTACTTCTTGTCCTGCCTTCAAGTGCTTTGGAGAATAGGTAGACCCTCTCTTCTTTGTGGCAACCCCTTAGTCATTGGAGCACTGCTATCCTGTCACCCTAGTTCTTCTTTCATGAGGCTAAACATACCCATATCTTATAGCTTCAGGGTTGGCAGAAAATGTCAAACACAAGCAACCAGAATCACTTGTGAATAGGCCAGGTAGATATTTTATTATCAATCATCTATATTACTGAAGAGATGCGGTGGCTCAGTGGCTAAAACACTGAGCTTGTTGATTGAAAGGTTGGCAGTTCAGCGGTTCGAATCCCTAGTGCTGGGTAACGGGGTGAGCTCCCATTACTTGTCCCAGCTTCTGCCAACCTAGCAGTTCAAAAGGACGTAAAAATGCAAGTAGAAAAATAGGGACCACCTTTGGTGGGAAGGTAACAGCGTTCTGTGCGCCTTTGGCATTGAGTCATGCCGGCCACATGACCACGGAGATGTCTTCAGACAGGGCTGGCTCTTCGGCTTTGAAACGGAGATGAGCACCACTCCCTAGAGTCAGGAACAACTAGCATATATGTGCGAGGGGAACCTTTACATTTACCATCTATATTACAAAAATCTTGGCAGACCGTCTGCCTTCCCCGGGGAAACTGAAGATATAGACTTAAGGGTTTGACCTCAAACATTTCCTACCTTGAACAGACTCTATGCTGGGATTTCTCTTTAGTCCCTCTAGCATAGCTCACTTCCTTTTAGCTGGTGGTTTCACCAGAGAAAGGCTGTTCTTGCTCTGCAGGACTTGGGCAGCTAGTGGGCAAGATTGGTGAATTTTGCGAAGAAGATTTTCTATCAGGAATGACGATATCTTTAAGGATAGGTGCAGTAACAAGGGCGTCTGTCTGTCACTCTTTAATTTACTACATGATGGAACAAATCTTTTTATCCAAAGGAGAGCTCATTCACCCTAGTAATTTTTATTTTTATTTTTCTTTGGTCATGCCTGATTTTGAACAATCGGAATGGCATCTTTGCTCACCATCGTCGCTGAATTTAAACGTAAGTTGCAGGAAAGAAAAATTCTTGAATATTAAAGTCTGCCACTGCCTTCTAATCCTTGATATTTCATGCATGGAATTAAATTTTCAGGTTGGTAAAATGAGAAAAAGCTAAGAGAACATTGCGTTAAGATTCCTCTTTCAATGATGCCTTTGTTTTAGTGTGGTTGGAAAGCATTGGCTCACCCTTTAGGACAAAGTTTCAGGGAATTGCTTTGCAGATTCTATATCAGGGGTGAAATGCTCCTGGTTTGAACCGGATCGCCTGATCCAATAGCGATGGAGTTGGGTGGTTTGGAGAACTGGTAGCAAAAATCCCTGCCCCCCTCCCCCATGCTCAGCTGAGCCGCACAATCATCAGAGGCTTTTTTTTTTAATTTTTAAAAGTATTTTTCTACAACCTCTTTGGCAGAAAAAATGCTTTTGAAAGTAAAAAAAAAAGCCTCTGATGATCGTGCGGCTCAGCTGGGATCATCAAAGGCTTTTAAAAGAAAAAAAAAGTCTCTGCCGATCAGGCAACTCAGCTGGGATCGTCAGAGCCTTTTGAAAGCATTTACCGAAGAGGTTGTAGAAAAAATGGTTTTAAAAGTTAAAAAAAAAAAATTGGCAACACCCACCCAGTCACATTATACCCTCCCCCACCAAGCCACACCCACAGAATCGGTAATAACAAATTTTAGATTTCACCACTGTTCTATATCATATGTTTGCCCAGGGGGAGCAAAATGGAAATGGAAATTCCCAAATGGAACATTCCCTGTTTTTAACAGAACAGAACAACAGAGTTGGGAGGGAACTCGGGGGGTTTCTAATCCAACCCCATGCTCAAGCAGGAGACCCTATACTAGTGGTCACCAACTGGTGGTTCATGAGAAAATTTTGGTGGTCCGCAGAAAAATTATTTGCATTTTTTATATTGCAGTAAATCAGGGGTCCTCAAACTATGGCCCCTGGGACAGATACGTGCAATGAATGTTTGTGTTGCTGCAGAGAGTCTCCCCCTTCGGAGTCTTTTTGTGTGGGTTAGAGGAGGGGGACAGAAATTCCGACTTGGGGTCTGCTTCGGCCTCCTGGTGCAGGGCTTTGGGCGAAGGCTGGTGGCGAAGAGCCGGAGGGCCTTGTTCCAGTGGGACTGCCTCATGGCCTGGAACTGGCTGACCATTTCAGCCCGCTGAGCCTCCAGGCGCCGGTACCTGGCCTTGCACTCCTGCAGGTCTTCCCTCTGCTTGGAAATCCTATGCTCGTAGTCCTCAGTGAGGTGCTTCTACTGAGCTTCCTTCTCGGTCAGATCCAATTTGAGCTGAGCTGTTTTGCCAACTCTTTCTCGTGATGGCTACTTAGCTCCAACAACTGCTTCCTGTTGGGGCCCTAAGGAGACCGGGCAGGGAGGCGAGGAGTGGGTAGGAGGGGAGGGGTGAATAGAGGCCAGCGAGGTACCCCTCGACGTGAGTGACATCGAGTTGGCCACGTCCACCCAGTCACATGACCACCTAGCCATGCCCACCCACCCGGAAATTAGGTAGATCATATTAGTGGTCCATGGAATTTAAAATTATGAATTTAGTGATCCCTGAGGTACGAAAGGTTGGTGACCCCTGCCGTACATCATTTCAGACAAATGGTTGTCCAATCTCTTCTTAAAAACTTCCAGTGTTGGAGCACCCACAACTTCTGGAGATAAGGACCTCTGTGAAACCGAAGAACTGTTCCCTAAGAATCAAAGTTTAGCTTAGCAGGTCACTTGTTAAAACGAAGAAGATCAGTTGGAGGTCCTTGACTGATCCCTGGAATCTCTTTGCCTTTCAGTTTTCCACTCTTGCTTTTCACCTTGTATAACAAATGGAAATCAGAATCTCCAACCTTATGGAGGTGGCATAAGCTGTTAAACCCACTCTATTTTTATTTGACAAATACACGGCAATCCACTATGATTATTATGTGCATATGTAAATACTCATTACGATATTTCCTTTCAAGGTAAGCAATGCGATGCGGACTGTGGAAAAGAAATGATAATTCAAAGAAATTAGACACCTGAGATAAGAAAAAAAGAAAAGGGAACACAGCTAAAACAAGCTTACATCAACAACATTCGCTATATCTCTCCTTCAAAATCATCCTTTGTTCTTCTACATCCACACAATGCTCCAGACACCGTCTTTTGTTCTTTATCTACACTGATTAACAATTCAAGGATACTTACTCATATGCACTCCATTTATTGCTCTCTTTAAAATGGCTTTTTCCAAAAGCTTTTCTTTAATATCTGTGGAGATTCTCAGACATTCAGGCAGGTCATGGGGATCCCAAAAGTCTATTTTCAAAAGGCAACTGGACTTTAGTTTTTTTTGTTTTCCTTTGAAGATGCTTCACTTTTCATCCAAGAAGCTTCTTCAGTTCTGACTGAATGGTGGAGGATGGAAGGATTTATTCAGGGGTGGGCTTCAAAAATTTTAGCAAGGGATTCTCTGCCTGGTTGCTGGGTGGGCCTGGCCATGATGGGCATGGCTTAGTTAGCCTCCTGCACCGTGGCAGGGTGGTGGCGGTGTTTTTGCCCTCCCCAAGCTCCGGAGGCTTTCCTCGAGCCTCCAGGAGGGTAAAAATGGCCTCCCCAAGCTCCGGAGGCCTGTTTCTGGCCTTCCTGAACTTCCAGTAGGCACATTTTTCACCCTGCATTTACCTGCAACCAAAGTGGGCCACATGGCAATGGAATCAGACAGTGAGGAGGCTGGGGAGGAACATGGGCCAGTCCTGGAGTCTGGGGAAGGCCCGGACGACGGCTCTGCATCCGAGGCAGAGATGGGGCCAGGGCCATCTGGGAGTGATGCACGGATTCTGGATCCCCCAGAGTCGGACAGCAGAGAGGCAGAGGAACAGGAGGAGCCTGTGCCTAGCGCATGCATATGCAGAGCTGCCAGAAGGCAAGAGCAGCTAAAGCAAAAGGGACAACTCAGGAGTAAGGCCAGGAGATGATTGTCCCCTCCAATAAGGCTTAAAAGAGAAACAAAGGCACTTGGGCTTTTTGCAAGAAAGCTATGTTCCTAACTCTGTTTCCAGTCGGCATCTCTTGTTTGTTTCTGAACTCTATGGGGCTTTGCCAAGTAAGGCTTTTGGCAGGGTATCAAAGAAGGTAAAGGTTGGTGATTATCTTGAAGGACTTCTTCCGAAGGACTTGTTTTGCAACTAATTGGGACTCAGCTGAGAATGAACGTAATTTTCAGCTGTTACAATAAAATAGGTTTTTTGGGGACTAATTGTGACTTGTAATAACTCAGTAAGCCTAGGTCACAACAGGTAGGATTTTACCGGTTCAGGTGAACCGGTAGCTCTGATGATCAGTTGGGAGAGAACCAGTTCGCTCTGACGACCAGGTCAGCCTGCCCACCTACTCTGTGCTTTACTTACCTTTATCTTCTCAGCTGATTGGCGCAGCAGAGCAGATTGCCGCACCTTAGCTGTGTTACTCCCAAGAGGTAACACAGAAGGTTAGTATTTGTAAAACTGCGTGTGCGTGCGATCCCCAAACCAGTTTGTTAAACCGGCAGCATCCCACCATTGATATAAATCCTTCCATTCTCCACCATTCAGTCAGAACTGAAAAAAGCTTCTAGAATAAGAAGCAACACATCTTCAAGGAAAAACAAAGAACGTTCAGTTGCCTTTTGAAAAAACACTTTTTGGGCTGCTTTGAACAAAAGTGAGATGCACCGTGTGTTTATGGTCAGTGGTGCTGTTTAGATTGGATCATTCAGCACCACGGGCCCATCTTTAATTTGCCTACATTGATCTATGTTCTCCTACCCATAGTATATTCCTATAGTAACACTTACTGTGTCTTGAGCTTTCTCCTTTGGTAAAAACAGCAGGTCCAAATTTTGTTGGAAGTGGAGAGAGAAAGATAAATTCCTGAGCATTATTATTTTATTATTTTATTTTATTTTATTTTATTTTATTTTATTTTATTTTATTTTATTTTATTTTATTTTATTTTATTTTATTTTATTTTATTTTATTTTATTTTATTTTATTTATTTATTTTATTTATATGCCTCCCTTCTCCGGAGACTCAGGGCGGCTTACAATGCATTAAGCAATAGCCTTCATACTTTTGTATATTTTTATACAAAGTCAGCTTATTGCCCCCACAATCTGGGTCCTCATTTTACCTACCTCGGAAGGATGGAAGGCTGAGTCAATCTTTTTTTTTGTAATTTGATTTATATGGCGCCCTTCTCCGGAGACTCAGGGCGGCTTACAATGCATTAAGCAATAGCCTTCATACTTTTGTATATTTTATACAAAGTCAGCTTATTGCCCACACAAACTGGGTCCTCATTTGTACATCTGAAAGATATCTTCTTCAGGTCTCCTTAGATCTTGCAGGCTGATCCAATCCAAAACAAAGCATTCAGGGTCTCTCTATCACAGCGTGCCAACAATCTGTTTAAAAAAGTCAAGACGCTTGAAGATTCTCAATGGAAATCCTTTCTGATATCCCCATTGTTGAATCTGATTAATTTTAAAGCAGATTAAATTCATTCTGATTATCCACAATTTTTGTGTTTTTTTAAAAAATATCTTTATTCCACTCAAGCAAACGGTTGTCCCAAAGGGTTAAGGAAAACTCAGGCAAAACTTAATAACAAAGGAATAAGTTGAGGACCCTGAAGAAAGGAAGCGAAATGAAACAACACAACGCAGCCCAGTGATGAATAATATCAGACATTTTATTTAACTTCAAACACATTTGTAAAGAACAATAATTGTTTTAAATAGAAAGCTGTTGAATTGTAATTGGGAGTAATTGAAACTCGCCACAATATTGAATAAAACATTAGATATTTTTAAACAGTGTTATCTTTACAATTATCTTTGGGGATAATTGGAGTGAAGCCCATGAACTCTTGTATGCGGAGAGAGTCACCGAGGGCCCATTGTCTTCCTAAGTTGTTGCTGTCGAGAATTTAATGGGGAACTATTTATAAGTGATGGAGTTGATTCATTTGTCTTTGATGCAGGGGTTCACGAGTAAATGCCAGTCCTGCTGAGTGCAATAGACAAGCGGCAGAGGGGGCCATTTTATTTTCCAAGCATCTGCTTTTTAAATTAGGAAGAAAAAGGAACTTTGTGAGGAAAGAAACCAAGTGTTGTGGTCCGCCAACAGCCTGCAGAGCTGGCAGCGGAGTCGGACAGTGAGGAGGCTGAGGAAGAACATGGGCCAGTCCTGGAGGCTGGGAAAGGCCCGGATTAGGGCTCTACGTTGGAAGCAGAGATGGGGCCAGGGCCATCGGGGAGTGATGTGCTGCCTCCGGAGCCTCCAGAGGCTATCAGTAGAGAGGCAGAGGAACAGAAGGAGCCTGTTCCTAGTGCACGTATGAGAAGAGCTGCCAGAAGGCAAGAGCAGCTAAAGCAAAGAGGCGATTTGGGAGTAAGGCCAAGAGATGATTGGCCCCTCCCATAAGGCTTAAAAGATCAGGAACGGCTCTTGGGCTCTTTGTTGGAAAACAACGTTGATAGACTTGTTCTTGTCTTGCTGGACTTTTCTCTGGTCAGCGTCTTCTGCTTCTGAACTTTTGCCAAGAGAAGCCTTCGGTAGTTTGCCTAATTATACCAAGGTTGGTGATTAGACTGAAGAATTTGTGTTATGAAGAATTTGTTTTGATTTAGTTTGGACTACGCTGAGAGTGAGTTAATTCTCAGCTGTTCTAATAAAGTCTGTTTGTTTTGGAACTGTTTGGGTCTAATACTACCTACTTGGGCCTGCGTCACAACACCAAGGATGTCTTACTTAGAATGCTGATTTTGGCAAATATGATGTGCCTTTTGATTCGTCCTTCCTCTCCCCACCCACAATCCATAGCTGTGTCATTGTTGGTCATGATGACAACTACGGACATTTTGAATCAGCCCTTTGAAGTATTGTATTTTTCAGAGTATAACACGCACCTTAGTTTTTGGGGAGGAAATGAAGATTTTACAGTATTCTTCTCCTGGAGTGGGGAGGGAATGGAGATCTTACAGTATCCTTCCCCTGCCATGCCCACCAAGCCACGCCCACCAAGCCACACCCACAGAACCGATAGGAAAAAATTTCGAAACCCACCACTGATCAGGTTGTAGAGGGGTTGTGGCCCATGAGACAATTGACTCGGGCCAAAGTTGAACCCAACGGGACAATCTTCTGAGAAGACATGCAGAACATTGCCCAGTAAAGAATGAGTGATCAAGAGAAGAAAGGGGGGGAAAGTTCTTTTCTACCATTTCTCTGCCTGCCTTCAAAGCAGGGTTCATGAGTTGCTGTAGCTGAGGAATAGCATGTAAGTATCATTTTAAGTTATATTTGAAGCCCTGTAAAGCGTGTTTCTTTTTAAAGGCATGGAATTTGCATTTAGGTGTCTGCATGTGTCTGCGTTGTTTAATGATTGTGGTCTGGCTTTTATTCTTAGCGCTGCTAATTTTATCCTGCTGATTTCACGAAACTGGAATTTTAGGAGTTTTGATTGGCTTTTTTCTTTTAATGGGTTTTGCTTTGTTTTAGTTGACAGTTTTTAGGCTAACTTTTTAAAGCGACGTATTGGATAGCTGCATTTACCATCTTGATACGCTGGACTTTTCGTTTATATGAAATGCCTGTGAAATTGAAGGCAGACGTTATTTTAGAGGCTGACCTTTTAAAAACAGATTTAGGTTGCCAGCTACTTTATTTTATTTGTGATTTTGATATATATTTGAGGGCTGCACTTGTTGTTAGCCTTTTATGCGAGTAACCTTCATTTTCTCAAGAGAAAGCTCGTATAAAAGATTTCCCCCCGTTACTAAGAACACTGGAGTATAATTTCTATCATGCCCAACCAGTTTGTCTAATCGAGCGAAACTGATTTAATAATGCACAGTTTTCTCCTGTGTGGGACTTTCTTTGGAGATAAGCGAGAACCTGCAGCTGGTATAATATATGGCAGC
The DNA here is from genome assembly GCA_012654045.1 of Ptyas mucosa. NCBI lineage: Eukaryota > Metazoa > Chordata > Lepidosauria > Squamata > Colubridae > Ptyas > Ptyas mucosa. Next base: position 125,301 of record WNWU01000044.1, on the reverse strand, counting down.
TGGTGATACAACCCCATGTACACAACTAAACACAGCAATGGTGACATTCTTTCATTGCTCACCAGTATGTTCCTGGGCCCAATTCAAATCGGTGATTGTTCATTTCACATCCCTACATAGCACAGTTCTCCAACACACCAGGAACTCAATCTGCTGGAATTGAATCTGTCGGTGTGGTCTGGAGGGACGCGGTGGCTCAGTGGCTAAGACGCTGAGTTTGTCGATCGAAAGCTTGGCAGTTCAGCGGTTCGAATCCCTAGTGCCGCGTAATGGGGTGAGCTTCCGTTACTTGTCCTAGCTTCTGCCAACCTAGCAGTTCGAAAGTACATAAAAATGCAAGTAGAAAAATAGGGACCACCTTTGGTGGGAAGGTAACAGCGTTCCGTGCGCCTTTGGCATTTAATCATGCCAGCCATATGACCACACAGACGTCTTCGGACAGCGCTGGCTCTTCAGCTTTGAAATGAAGATGAGCACCGCCCCCTAGAGTCGGGAATGACTAGCACATATGTGCGAGGGGAATCTTTACCTTTTACCTTTATGTGGTCTGGATATCTAGAGAGAATAGAAGAGAATATAATTTTTTATTGGCCAAGTGTGATTGGACACACAAGGAATTTATCTTGGTGCATACGCTCTCAGTGTACATAAAAAGAAAAGATACGTTCATCAAGAATCATAAGGTTCAACACTTAATGTCATAGGGTACAAATAAGCAATCAGGAAACAATATCAATATAAATCATAAAGATACAAGCAACGAAATTACAGTCATACAATCATAAAAGTCATCAGGAGCCTGAGTGGCGCAGCAGGCTAATGCTAATGTTAAAAGTAGTATTTAGCTTCCAGCTGCCTGCAATTACTGCGAGTTCAATTCTCACCAGGCTCAAGGTTGATTCGGCCTTCCATCCTTTCTAAGGTGGGTAAAATGAGGACCCGGATTGTGGGGGCAATAAGCTGACTTTGTATAAAATATACAAAAGTATGAAGGCTATTGCTTAACGCATTGTAAGCTGCTCTGAGTCTCTGGAGAAGGGCGGCATATAAATAAATAAATAAATAAAAATAAGTGGAAGGGGATGGGTGGTGGGAACGATGAGAAGATTAATAGTAGGGGCTGTTGAGACTTACCCTCCTTTCTTGTAAGTTACATGGGACATGGACAAGACAACATGCCGTCTTCGTGCTTGCTGCCATTTTCTGGGACTTCTTTTTATTGAAGATACCTTCCTTGCATTTTGCAAATAAATGAAATTGGCTACCTTCCTATGAAATTGATGGTATTAAATTTATTCTCACGTATTTTGTTTCAGTGCATTTAATTTGGGTTTGCTTTCCAGAGTCCATTTGGGATTAGATTTTGTTCCTCACATACATGTAAGAACCCTGGTGGTGCCGTGGTTAGAATGCAGTATTGCAGGCTGACTCTTCCCACTGCCAGGAGTTCAATCCCAAACCGGCTCAGGATTGACTCAGCCTTCCTTCCAAGGTCAGTAAATGAGGACCCAGGTTGTCAGGGGCAATATGCTGACTCTGTAAACTGCTTAGAGAGTGCTATAAAGCACTGTGAGGCAGTATATAAGTCTCAGTGCTATTGCTATTGTTATTGTATATCAGAAGTAAGTCTCACTGTGTTTGGTGAACCTCATTGTCAAAGATCTCTCTGTAATATATCAATTAACACTGAAAGCTAATTAGATTCAGTGCCAATTGTAATTGGGCAGGGAAGAATTTCATAACTGGAATACCTGTATTGAAAATATCCTTTGAGGAGCATGCTAAAATAGTGAATGACTGACAATTGTGAATCATCAAGGGGGCATCTCAATTCAGTCTTAATTGCTGACATATATAAAAGTTAAGGCAAGCACCAATTATCTATCAGATTCACTGCTGTTTAATTTAACAAAAGAATATCTTTCCCAGAGAGTTTAAGAGCCAAATCTTTAAACTGGGTTATCGAAACCATTTTGCTTAGATTGCCATAGAAATGGTAGATTGTTATTTTTGTTTTCTTGTAAAAAACCTTCTCTCCAAAATACTCCTAAGAAAAGAAGAAAGGAGGAAAGGAGGGAAAGAAGGCGGATCTAATAGAGAAAAGTCTTGGAAAATGGATAAGATCTTGGAACTTACATGTGAGATAACGTAGTATTTAATTCCTCCACCAAAATTGTTGGAGGGATTTCAGACCTAGAAAAGTGATAAATCAATTATGAAACCAAAACCTCAATTACAGCGCTGTCTGCTTAATTATTTGACAAGTTAATTAATCTCCTAAGCAATTGCTATTGCATTGCCATTGCTGCAGTAAAATGAGCAAAATATAGCTATGTCAAGTCCTGGATATCTTGGCAGTACAGAATTTAGTAAGACACCTGGAAAATGCCTGATAATAGGTGCTAAGTGAGGTCAATCTACCTAGGTAGGCATAGGAAGAACCGTTCCGACTTCTTTCCTGAAGGTGTTTTCTGTTGCTAATTATTTAGTTACAACTAATTACAACATGTATTCATTGGCACACATTTTCCCCCCACCTTACACATATTATTTCTAGGAGGAGATGCTTCACCTCTTTTCCATATTGAATGGTGTCACATCTAAGGATGGTACCTCTTGACTTGTTAGAACAATGATGGTGTCACTCTTTTCCTTGCCAGGAGACAACACAATTACAGCTGCCACCATAATTGATGCTGATGGTTTTTAGGAGAGAAATGGACACAGATTATTAGCTCGTCAATCTTGTGCCTTGTGGTACCAGCTTTCGCGTTGTTGTTGCTGTTTTCTTTGTAGCCTATAAATTGACTTAAACAATCCGGGGGAAAAAACAACTATGGGAGTTCTAGCAGGTAGCTGAAGAAGAGGAAGGAAGGAAAATGAGATTGCTCCCTTGGTCTAGATCAGTGGTGGGATTCAGCCGGTTCACGCCACTTTGGGAGAACCGGTTGTTAACTTTCTGAGCAGTTTGGCAAACTGGTTGTTGGAAGAAATCATTAGGGCAGAGAACCGGTTGTTAAATTACTTGAATCCCACCACTGATCTAGATCACACTGTAGGATCAGAAGGTGCTACCTGGGATAACAAATTATTTTGCTCAAGAGGCTGAAGCGGGCGAGGTCCTTGCTAAGAGGATTAATAAATGAAAAATAAAAATGGCATTCGATAAGAATTTTTTTTTATATATAAAACTGTGGTGACAGATTGAAAAGCCTTAATTCTTCCCCTCATATAACATCATCTGGATGTTCTAGTCTGGATTCAGTGTTTTATTATTCATCTTACTCACTATCAGTGACACTGATTGGTAATCACTCCTCATCAGGGGTGGACTGCTGGGGGTTCACTGGAGTTTGGGAGAACCTCTAGTGAAGATTCTGTGCAGTTCAGAGAACCCCCAAATCCCGCCCCACCCCGCTCCTCCCAGGAGTCCCCACGTGGCCTATTTTGGATGCAGGTAAGTGCAGGGCATGCATGAAGGCTCGAGGAGGGAGAAAAACGGGCCTACCGGAAGTTTTGGAAGGCCGGAAACGGGCGCTTTTCCGGCCTCCAGATGGCCTCCGGAGCCTGGGGCGGCCATTTTCGCCCTCCCGGAGGCTCGAGAAAAGCCCCCCCCCTCCACCGTGATGCAGGAGGCTGACTAGGCCAGCCCACCATGGCCATGCCCACCCAACAACCAAGCAGAGAACCCCTTGCTAAAATTTTTGAAGCCCACCCCTGCTCCTCATGGTTTCTGAGTGGAATTCTTCTTAGCATCAGATGTTCTACCACCACAGAAGATGGTAAACAGTAGACGTTTCCTTCTAAATGGGTCAGACTATTTGTTTATTTAGTTCAGGATTGTCGACACTGCTTTCCAGAAATTTCCCCAGCTCTTCCTAAAGATACTGGGTATTGAATCCACAACCTTCTTGCTAAAATATATACAGTGTACTAGTGATCCATTCTATCTCTTGGGTTGACCATAACACAACTTTAGTGGGTCATTCATACGTCTGATTTATCCCATTGTTCCCGCTAAAGAAATCAGCATGAAACATTGCATTTAGGTGTGTCCAGTTCAGTGGCTAAGATGCTGAGCTTGTCGATCGAAAGGTCGGCAGTTCAGCGGTTTGAATCCCTAGTGCCGCGTAATGGAGTGAGCTCCCGTTCCTTGTCCCAGCTTCTGCCGATCTAGCAGTTCGAAAGCACGTAAAAAAATGCAAGTAGAAAAAGAGGGACCACCTTTGGTGGGAAGGTAACAGTGTTCTGTGCGTCTTCGGCGTTGAGTCATGCCGGCCACATGACCGCGGGGACATCTTCGGACAGCGCTGGCTCTTCAGCTTTGAAACAGAGATGAGTACCGCTCCCCAGAGTCAGGAACGACTAGCACATATTGCGAGGGGAATCTTTACCTTTACCTTAATAGCTTTCTCTTGCAATGTGTTTTTTCCCCCCACAAGATGTGATTTCAAATGTAATTTCTTAAAGTGTATTTAGTATCCTTAAACAATGGAAATCAAACTTATAGCAAATGAGTTCAAGTTCTAGTAGATTATATCAATTCCCAAGGGCAGATAGGAGATCCCTCTGAATAGACAAGGAACTTGTGAAGATCAGAGGCATTAAAGCTATAATGACTCTTAATATGGAAGTTCCATCTCCTTCTCTTATAAAACCTCTGTGCAATAATTGCTTTTCTCATCACAAGCCAAAGGACAATCCAAACAATTGTGTTATTTCTCATTCCGTTCCCATTATGTAGCGCCATGTTACATAGGAGGGACACACGTATAAATTAGGCGCTCTCAGTACAAAAACATCTAGTGTGGCTGAAATCCCACTGCCTTGGATAATGAATAAATCTGACAAGAGATTGTTGTGGGTGCATCTACCTTGCTGTGCAGCGAATAAAGTTCACTCGATGGAAAATTGCATTCCAGGGAAACGCTATCTGACAGTAGAAAATGTATTACGTGGGAATTAATATGTATTTTATTCACAGCCAAATGTTCAAACGGAGAGAGTTTTTTACATAGATTTGAATGGCAAGTGATGGAAAGGAAATGTTTGGACTGAGTTAAATGGAGTGAAAAAAAAATGGCAGGCTGCCTTCCCCAAATGAAGAGATACACCAATGAAATTGGTCATGCAGGGAATTTTCTCTCTCAAACCTTGGTGGAAATGTTGAAGTGCTTTGACTCATTTTATAATGGCTTTGTCTCTGCCGCGAACCCCGATATCTTTTTACCTTCCCCCCCTCGTTCTAATTGGAGATGTATCCAATGAAATAATTGCATTAAGGATTCCCAGATCGCTTGAAGTTATTTAAAAAAGGAACAACTCGTTATTCCCGATGCCTCTAGGAAACCAAACTGCAGTTTGCCGCCGTGCCTACCTTCCTGTAGATGTGCTTACTCAAGTATAAAATGGTAGCACCACTGGTTTATTAGTCTATAACTGCTTGGCTCTTACACACATCTCACAATTTTGAAAGATACATATGCTAGGTATCTGCTCTCAAAGGGGCATCTTAAGCAGATGCTTGCCGTAGCTGGGGTCTTTATCTCACCTGTGAAATGAGTGACATTAACAAACTTCATTTCCCCTATTGATATGAATAAAGACCCTTCCCTGTGTTTTACCTTCTTGGGTCTCTAAACTCTGTGCAAATGAGATAGATACCTCCACCCCCCACCCTCCACCCCCGGCTTTCTGTAAGCAAAGATACTTTCAGTAGGAGAAAATATAATAATATAATCCTGTTCCTTAACTTCTGATAAAGGTAAAGGTTTCTGGGTCACTCATGTCTGACTTTAGGACATGGTGCTTATCTCTGCTTCTTGCCTGAAGAAGCCAATATTGTCTGAAGACATTTCCATGGTCATGTGGCTAGCATGATTATATGCTAAGGTGAATAGAATAGAATAGAATAGAATAGAATAGAATAGAATAGAATAGA
>WNWU01000044.1:71544-88837 GCA_012654045.1 Ptyas mucosa | reverse complement strand
ATAGATAGATAGATAGATAGATAGATAGATAGATAGATAGATAGATAGATAGATAGATAGATAGATAATAGGTAGGTAGGTAGATAGAATTCTTTATTCGCCAAGTGTGATTGGACACACAAGGAATTCGTCTTTGGTGCATAAGCTCTCAGTGTACATAAAAAGACAAGATACATTCGTCAAGAATCATAAGGTACAACACTTAGTAATAGTCCTAGGGTACAAATAAGCAATCAAATCATACTAGGAAAGAATCAATATAAATCGTAAGGATACCAGCAACAAGGTTACAGTCATACAGTCATAAGTGGGAGGAAATGGGTGATGGGAACGATGAGAAGACTAATAATAATAGTCATGCAGACTTAGTGAATACTTTGATGGTGTTGAGGGAATTATTTGTTTAGCAGAGTGATGGTGTTCAGGAAAAAACTGTTCTTGTAGCTAGTTGTTTTGGTGTGCAGAGCCCTATAGCATCATTTTGAGGGTAGGAGTTGAAAGAATTTATGTCCAGGATGCGAGGGGTCTGTAAATATTTCTCCAGCCCTCTTTTTGACTCGTGCAGTATACAGGTCCTCAATGGAAGGCAGGTTAGTAGCCATTGTCTTTTTCTACAGTTCTAATTATCCTCTGATGTCTGTGTCTGTCTTGTTTGGTTGCAGAGCCAAACCAGACAGTTATAGAGGTGCAGATGACAGACTCCATAATTCCTCTGTAGAACTGGATCAGCAGCTCCTTGGGCCATTTGAACTTCCTGAGTTGGCGCAGAAAGAACATTCTTTGTTGTGCTTTTTTGATGACGTTTTTGATGTTAGGTGTCCATTTTAGGTCTTGAGATATGATAGAACCTAGAAATTTGAAGGTCTCTATTGTTGATACTGTGTTGTCTAGTATTGTAAGAGGTGGTAATATGGGAGGGTTTCTCCTAAAGTCTACCACTATTTCTATGGTTATCTCGTGAACACTATCTCGAAGAACACTAGAGCAGAGATGGCTTTATTTTCTTTCTAACTGTCTCCCTGTGAACCAGTTAACTTTTCACTGTTACCAACAAGCTTGCAAGTTTCTTGTTCTTTTTTTTTTTACAACCATCTCTCAATTTTTTATCTGTCTCGGAAGCAACCATTAAATATGGGTTTATGTGTATGTGTGCAGACAGGCATGGCTTAATTTTTTTTCCCCTTATCCAATATTAAGTTGCACCTGTACTGGCAATCTAGATTTTGGAATGGTACAGCTGCAAATAGGTCAGAGGTGAACTCCCATCAAGAAGCATCATATCCCCCAAACAAATACAAAATACATTTGCTTTCCTAATACACATGTTGTATCTTCTTTGTTGTCTTCTGTAACTTGCCTTTTGCCTTACTAAATTACAGCATCTTATTTATTTTGATACCCTGTTCTTTCACATTAGCTTTGTTATTGCCACTTCGCTTAGTTTTTTATTTCTCATCCATTCTTTTCTTTATAGTTTATATTACAGTGCTATGAACCATTCTTACGATTCTATACTTCGTTTGACATTCTGGGTTTGTTTTAAAAAAAAATAATCTCTTTCTGCTTTTTCATCTAGAATCCATTAACCATGTATTTATTCCTCGGTTATGTTTACTGATTTATTTTGCATTGTGCTCTTTTCTCCCTTAAAGTCCCTTGTCAACTGCTTCCAGCCTCTGGATTGGTTTCTTCTCTGCTGTTTTTTTCCTTGCAAATGCGGGGCATTGGAAGATCTGCTGTTGCTGTTGCTATTCTTGCCATTCATTAAGGGGTTGTCTTCAAGTCAGTCTTGATCAGGGGTGGGCTTCAAAAATTTTAGCAAGGGGTTTCCCTGCCCGGTTGCTGGGTGGGTATGGCCGTGGTGGGCGTGGCCTAGTCCAGCGGTCACCAACTGGTGGTCCGTGGACCACTGGTGGTCCGTGAGAAAAGGTTGGTGGTCCGCAGAAAAAATTATTTGCATTTTTAATATTGCACTAATTCAGGGGTCCTCAAACTACGGCCCCTGGAACGGATACGTGCAATGAATGTTTGTGTTGCTGCAGAGAGTCTCCCCCTTCGAGGTCTTTTTGTGTGGGTCGGAGTGGGGCAGAAATTCTGACTTGGGGTCTGCTTCAGTCTCCTGTGGCTGCTGAACTTGTCGATCGAAAAGTCAGCAGTTCAGCGGTTCGAATCCCTAGTGAGCACCCATTATTTGTCCCAGCTTCTGCCAACCTAGCAGTTCGAAAGCACATAAAAAATGCAAGTAGAAAAATAGGGACCGCCTTTGTTGGGAAGGTAACAGCGTTCCATGCGTCTTTGGCATTGAGTCATGCCGGCCACATGATCACGGAGATGTCTTTGGACAGCGTTGGCTCTTCGGCTTTGAAACGGAGATGAGCACCGTTCCCTAGAGTCGGGAACGACTAGCACATATGTGCAGGGGGAATCTTTATCTTTACCTTTAGGTCTTATTTATTTATTTATTGGTTTGATTTATATGCCACCCTTCTCTGGAGACTCAGGGCGGCTTACAATGTGTTAAGCAATAGCCTTCATACTTTTGTATATACCTGCTTAGTAGGGCTTTTTGCCCCCCTCCCCTAAGCGGTGTTTTTTTTTATACAAAGTCAGCTTATTGCCCCCACAATCCGGGTCCTCATTTTACCTACCTCAGAAGAATGGAAGGCTGAGTCAACCTTGAGCCTGGTGAGATTTGAACTCGCAGTAATTGCAGGCAGCTGGCAGCTAAGTGCTAATTAACAGCACTTTAGTCCGCTGTGCCATCAAGGCTCTTGTAGGTCTTTCTTACTCCTCTTTTCATAAAATCTGGAATTGGGAAATCCTTGTCTTTATTTCTGTTCTCCTTCCTATAACTCTTTCATTTAGGATAAGCATTCTGGTCTCTCTTTTTTTCCAGCATGCCCCCCCTCCCCTTCCCCAAAACTAATAGTGCTCAGCTACATTGGTAGAAATGTTATTGATTTGATTTCTAGTCAAACTTTCTCACTAATCAAAACACCAGCTCTTACTCCGATTCTTCCTTGTTCATGTTTATTGCATTTTATGTATAATTCCAATTCCCCTGATTTATTAGCATTTTTAGTTTAATTTCCCCGAAGGGCATTCTAAGCATACTTTGGTTCTTCATTGATAAATAAAACCCTGGGTTTTTTCTTTACAGAATGCCTGCGGACTTTGGAGTTATCAGAATCTGTTTAAAATGCCAAAAGTTCAATGCCACACAATATTGCACATTTGCTTAATTTTAAAAGATATACAGTAACATTAATGGATCTATGCAAATAAGCGAGTCTTGTTAAGGTTTTCTTCTGCCTATGGGTATTGCTCCTAAACTTGCAGGTAAGCCTAAATCATTCCATTGCAAGGTGCAAAAGTCAGCATCATTCATAGGCCAGAACCTGGCATTAAGTTTGCCCCCAATGATTACCTCTCGGAAGGAGCCATATTTGGCTTGACCCCTTAACCAATATGCAGTGATGTGGCATTATTATATATAAAATAGGGCTGGCTATGTCAGTTATCGAATGGCTGGAAGGTTCCCAACCACAACCACTCAAAAGGTCAAAATAAAGAGATGGGAAATGATAAATGCTCATGGAAGTGATTGGAGACTATGGACCTCAAACCTTTCTTGCCAGGAGTGTAGCCCATACAGAGAAATAATCCTGAGATGGGAGTTAAAGGTTATCTGTGCTTTTTATCAACATTCTTTTGGTACTTCTCTAAAGTTCTTAGATGTTTCCATCTTGAACGTCCCTGCTGGAGAAATTACTCTTATTTAAGGATTCCTTAAGGACTTGAAATGGTCTCTATCCAGTGGTGGGATTCAAGTAATTTAACAACCGGTTCTCTGCCCTAATGATTTCTTCCAACAACCAGTTTGCCAAACTGCTCAGAAAGGTAACAACCGGTTCTCCCGAAGTGATGCAAACTGGCTGAATCCCACCACTGTCTCTATCCATATGCAAACTTCAAAATAAAACATTTTAGATCCTCAAGCAACCCTCAAATATGTAGTTAGTATTATTTTAAGCTACTCTAGATCCTAATATTGATGATATTAAGGTATAGGACTGGGATCAGGGAGACCCAAGATTCAACTGGGTTCTCAGTCACAGATTCACTACATAATTTGGGCCATTTAGTCTTCCTTGGCTCATCCCAATGTAAGAGAGTATTCTCATGCTGATAATATGGCTAGTAAACGTTATGTGAACATAACTCAGGTTTAGACTGGCCCAATTTCTCAAAAGAGATTAGCACCCTTCCTGTTGCACCAAAACCCTGTTAAAAAGAAAACCAGCATACATTGTCTTTCAACTGCCCATATTCCAATTTAGAAACAGTTGTCAGAATTACTTTTAGAATAGAAAAGAATAGCAGAGTTGGAAGGGACCTTGGAGGTCTTCTAGTCCAACCCCTTGCCTAGGCAGGAAACCCTACACCACTTCAGACAAATAGTTATGGATTCTTGATTTCTTACTTCAGTCTTACTTCAGTCTAAGAACTCAAAGATATTTGAGTATTTTGGGCTATTTTCCGCTCTTGATTATTCCTAGGAAGATCTGGCACTTACAGTATTGTCCCATCCTAGGATTCACAGGACAAAAATAGTAATTCAGAGTTAAACTCCACACAGGACATTTACAAGCAAAAAGCATGGTTGAAAATCCATCTAAATCCACAAGGGCTAATGCCACGTTCTGGGAATGGAATAGGAAAGCATGACAAAGGTCTAACAGAGGTCAAAGAATGTGCATATTCATAGCAAACATAGTTTTAAGGCCCAGAGCACTCAAAATTAGATTGTCACAGATGTTGCTCCATCATTAAAGATCTCTCCAGCACCGGTTTATATACTAGAAATGTCTGGCCTCATGAGCAGCAGCTTATTATCTAGATTATTACCATAATAAATCCATCTGGAAACCAAGCTCTATGAAAACAGTTAAAGGAACAGTTTAGCCTACAGAAGAGATGACTAAAGGGAGGTAAGAGAGTAGTCTTAAAATATCTGAAGGTTTTTATGACACAGAAGAGGGAGTGCACTCATCCTCTATTGCCCCAGAGGGCAGGACAAGAGCCAATGGGTCAAAACTGCAAGCAGGCTAGACCTCAGGGAGAACTTCCTGACTGCACGAACAGCCAGCCGGTGGAACAGGCTGTAATATGAAATGATGAGTTCTCAGTGGAGATCTTTGAGAGGAGGCTGAACGGTTATTTGTCAGAGATGCTGTAATGGAGACTACGACGAGCAGGGGATTTGACTAACTACCTGAAAAGTCCCTTCCAACTCTGTAGTACTATGATCTTGCGGCTGTAAACACAGCCCATGTTCAGAGCACAAGTGTAAAAACTTCCCAGAAGGACAATGTCCAAAGAAATAAATGGATTGAGAAGTCAGAAAACAACACAAACAGCAGGGAAGGGTGGGTGGTTTTTGTTTTTTTTTTTTGAGCTAGAGTTCTAATTAAAGTGGGGGACACAAGAGTTCTTCATCAATTTTTCCAGCAGAGTGTGTGGTACCCAAGTCAGACTTGGTTCCCTTCCTCAAGTAGCCTTCCCTAAACACTCCTACTCAGTATCTTGTGTGCTCCTGTGCTTTCTTCTCTTGATTTCTGAGGCAGTAATGTACTCAAGTTCTGGATGGAGAAAATACTTGACATGGAATGTACTGGGTCCAAGGCAGAGGTGCATTTCAGCAGGTTCTGACCAGTTCTGGAGAACCGGTAGCGGAAATTTTGAGTAGTTCGGAGAACCGGTAGTAAAAATTTTGATTGGCCCCGCCCCCATCTATTCTCTGCCTCCCAAGGCCCAGCTGATTGGGAGGAAATGGGGATTTTATTTTTATTTATTTATTTATATTTTTATTTTATTAGGCTTATAGGCCGCCCTATCTCCAACGGACTCAGGGCGGCTCACAACAATAAAACCACAATCCAATGCAACTTAAAATGCCTAATTAAACAGATACAGTTAAAACCTGTAAAAAACCCCATCAGTCCAGGCCGGGGAGCTCGAATAGCCAAGTTTTTAATTTGCGGCGAAAGGTGCAAAGGTCAGGGGCCAGCCAAAGCCCCAAGGGAAGTTGATTCCAGAGGGTGGGCGCGCGCCTACAGAGAAGGCTCTACCCCGGGCACTGCCAGCCAACATTGTCTCACTGATGGCACCCTGAGCAGGCCCTCCCTATGGGCGCGAACTGGGCGATGGGATGTTGTTGCTGGCTGCAGGTAGTCTGCCAAATATCCTGCAATAACCTTTCCCTGGATTGGGGAGGGAATGGAGATTTTACAGTATCCTTCCCTGGAGAGGGGTGGGAATGGAGATTTTACAATATCCTTCCCCTGCCACACCCACCAAGCCATGCAATGCCGACCACGCCACACCCACAGAACCTGTAGTAAAACAATTTGAAACCCACCACTGGTCCAGGACAAAGCCTGTAGGGCCTACTACTGGCTCACCATAGCTGCTAGAGTACAAGATCCTGAGCTGAACATCTCAGATGAGGAGGAGGACTTTTGAGACAAGACCCTGACATGACGTTTCCCCCTGTGGCTGTAGCTTCTCTGAGCTGAGGGTGGTGATGGGGGAATGAAATGCTCTACTTAAATCAAAATGTCAAAGATGTCAAACTAAACTCGGCTGGCTCTTTTGATCCAGTGGGGCGTGGCTTCTGTGTATGTACCACACTCTTTGAAGCCGCCTCCTTCTAGCCTTCCAGAAAGAAGCAAAGTGGCTGGTTCAGAGAGGACCATTTCAATTCCACACTTAGCTTCAAAGGGCTACTTAGATCAAATCTTGGGTCAAATTGAAGTCCCCTAGAGAAAGCTCGCAGAGTCATTATACAATTGCAACTATTCTTCAGGAAGCAATTTCATCCACAAACAACTCTGAAAAGGATACGAGGCTGAGACTGACTGGCCAAAACTAACCTAACTAACTAAATGGTCAATTGGGCCCTCACACTTGAGTCTTTCAGCTCTAGTCCAACACCTTAACTATCCCACCAGCTCTGCTATTCCTCTCAGCTAGATCTGTATTCAGCGGTGAAATCCAATTTTTTTTTACTACCGGTTCTGTGGGTGTGGCTTGGTGGGCGTGGCAGGGGAAGGATACTGCAAAATCTCCATTCCCTCCTCACTCCAGGGGAAGGATACTGCAAAATCCCCATTCCCACCCCACTCTGGGGCCAGCCAGAGGTGGTATTTGCCGGTTCTCTGAACTACTCAAAATTTCCGCTACCGGTTCTCCAGAACCTGTCAGAATCTGCTGGATTTCACCCCTGTATGTATTTCATCATCATTTTTGAAGACAAAACCACAGAACCTATTTCAGAAAATTCAGCATGATCCAGTCGGATGATATGTTCACAAAAAAGGTGACAATTTGGATGAGCTGTCTGTTTTCGGAGTACTTCTTCACTTTCCTTTTCTCCAAGTAGTAGTAGTGTTTCTGCTATATTTTATGCAAACTTCTCCAATTTGTAATGCAAACGAGACAAGTTGCTTCCAACAATTTGTGATGGATGGGTGATGAACGAATTGCTCTTCCACTTTTTGAAAAGATTTTTTTTTCTCCTGCTGTGTTATAATTTTATTGATGAGAATAAATATCTGAACTTTGGTGGGTATCTTCCTCCAGTGATGAAATGATGGATTCTTTTTTGTTGTTTATTTTCCCCCATAAAAATACAATTCTGTCTTTATAGCTGTCTTTAGAACGTAACAGTAGAAAAGCCTACTTGAAGACATTCTATTAGCAACCATCATTACTTCCCCACATTTTTCCCCCCACATAATTTCAGAATTATACTACACCGTCCTGAAAATGGAAGAAGGCTCTTTACAATGATATTATCTCTATGTTCATCCACAGACACACATACATGTAGGTATCTGTGAGCTGATGATTACATCTATGCAGCTTTCTTTACGGTGATACAAAAAAACAAACAAACAGGTTTTCCCTACCTTTTTTGAGATAGTAAAGGTTCCCCTCACATATATGTGTTAGTCGTTCCCGACTCTAGGGAGTGGTGCTCATCTCCGTTTCAAAGCATTCCGAAGATGTCTCCGTGGTCATGTGGCCAGCATGACTAAACACCAAAGGCGCACGGAACGCTGTTACCTTCCCACCAAAGGTGGTCCCTATTTTTCTACTTGCATTTTTTACGTGCTTTTGAACTGCTAGGTTGGCAGAACCTGGGACAAGTAACGGAAGCTCACCCCGTTACGCGGCACTAGGGATTCGAACCGCTGAACTGCCAATCTTTCGATTGACAAGCTCAGCGTCTTAGCCACTGAGCCACCACATCCCTGGTTTCTTTGTTTGTTTGTTGTTGTTTTTTTGAGATACTGTTGTGTAACTTGACAGTTTTCCCATAGTCTTGGATCTCCTCTCCATGAACTATTCAAAGTTGATCATGCGTACAGCTTCTGGTATCTCCCACACAATGGAGGCATGCAGGCATTATTAAAACGTGTGTTTTAGAAGAAATTGTGTTCCTTCTGGCTGACAAGGGAAGGATGTAGAGATCGCCAGAAAGTCATTCATGTTCTGCACTATCTGTGTAGGGTTTCTATCACCATGTTTGCAAGCACTCCTGGGCCATTGAAAACATGATCTCAGCAGTATGCGTAACAAAACATCTTTTCAGAGCTTTAATTAATTCCTCCATAGGGGGCAACACCTAACCCTTTTTCATATAGAAGCTAATAGCCTTGTGATAGGAGGATGAACATCAGTTTGGATGGCGTCAAGACAGGGAAGATAAGTAGTTTAAAGGTAAAGGTAAAGGTTCCCCTTGCACATATGTGCTACTCGTTCCCGACTCTAGGAGGTGGTGCTCATCTCCATTTCAAAACCGAAGAACCAGCACTGTCCGAAGATGTCTCTGTGGTCATGTGGCCGGCATGACTCAACGTCAAAGGCACATGGAATGCTGTTACCTTCCCTATTTTTCTACTTGCATTTTTTACGTGCTTTCGAACTGCTAGGTTGGCAGAAGCTAGGACAAGTAACGGGAGTTCACCCCATTACGCGGCACTAGGGATTCGAACCACTGAACTGCTGACCTTTCGATCGACAAGCTCAGCGTCTTAGCCTCTGAGCCACTGCGTCCCTCCTATAAGTAGTTTAGGTCTGTTTATATTTGGATGAAATACTTTCAAGAAATTCCAATGTTGCAGGCTAAACCGGGAAGGTCAAAATATATCCCACAAGAAGGGGACGGTAGGCGAATTTCTGTACCGCAGCCAAGAACAAAATATTTTCATTACGAGTTGAGCTTGTCTTCATCTCTTGTAAATCTTGATATATTCTACTTTTTCTATATCTATTCTGGGCAGTTTGTTCATTTTGAGATGCTGTTCTATGAACATAAAGAAGAATTTTATCATCAGTGTTCTTGCATCTATTTAGTTACAAGGTGACCAAGAGGCCACAGCAAATGTCGCTTTCCTTTGGACTGGGAAATATGGGAAGCAACAGAAGCTTTAGGATGATAGCAAAATGTGCAAGAGAATACAATACTATTTGAATTAGTTCACCCTCCACCAATTATACCAAGAAAGGAAGTTCAAAAAACTTATTCAAAATAATTCAAAATAATTTCTCGGCCTCTTAAGTAGAAAAAGAAGAAAAAAACCCACTCTTACAAGGGGGAAAAAAAACTTATGTGAAATTGCAAAACAATTTTTTCTTTTGCCCAGAATTAACTTCTGGAGGACATTTTTAGATTCTCTGGAGCTGGCTCTTTTTTTACTGTACATTGGAATTGTCCAAATAACAATTGTAATGGGTTTCCCCACTCCCTTGAACAACCATTTGGCTTAGTTCCAATTTCTCTCTGGCTAATTTGATGTGTGAGAGATGCTATTTATTATCTATTTCTATTGTTCTTTTCCTTGAGTCATCACCTATTTAATTTTTGGGCAGAGTGGTTTTGTCTTATCTTGCTCCTTCTTCATGACATTCTTTCCTCCCTTCAAGCAATATTGTTAAATTTTCATCTTTGCAGCCTCAAGCAAACATCTGCTTGACTTGATGTTGGAAACCATTATCAGATTAGTTCCATTGTGCTGGAAGAATTTACCCTTTAATGTCATAAAAGGATATATGGGGTGGGTGGACTGGGAAGCAGGATAACTAACCGTTGATCTAAGTTATCCCCAACCCCAAAACAAGGAGAATAAATTGCACTCCCAGAAGAGAAGGCTTTGGCAAATACTTATCTGATTTCATAGGGCAGGGGCCTGCAACCTTAAACACTCAAAGAGCCATTTGGACCTGTTTCCCACAGAAAAGAAAACACCGGGAGCCACAAAATCCTTCCTGTGCCTGACTATTTCTTGAGCGGCCACAAAACTAGCATATATAGTTGAATTAAAGATTCTGTTTTCTTCTGAAAATTTTCTTTCCTTGGATTTATCCATGGTTGGCCTACCGGAGGTTGAAAAGCTCAATAAATCATATGCTGGTGGGTGTCGCACACCGGCGGTTGTGACGCATATTTTGAGTGACAGGGAGCCGCAGCAGAGGAGTGAAAGAGCCACATGTGGCTCCAGAGCCGCAGGTTGCTGACCCCTGTCATAGGGGAACTTGACTTTGGAACTTTTCCATTCTTTCTTCTTTTGTGATATGGATACTATATTGTATTACAAGTTTCTATTATTTGTAATTGGCTCTTTGACACTGATTGACTCAGCTGCTTGGCATTATAAGAGGTGAAAGCTGAAATTTGTATAGAATAGAATAGAGTAGAGTAGAGTAGAGTAGAGTAGAGTAGAGTAAGTAGAGTAGAATAGAATAGAATAGAATTCTTTATTGGCCAAGTGTGATTGGACACACAAGGAATTTGTCTTTGGTGCATATGCTCTCAGTGTACATAAACATAAAAGATACATTCGTCAAGAATCATAAGGTACAAAACTTAATGATAAGCGTAGGGTACAAATAAGCAATCAAATCATACTAACAAAATATAAATCATAAGGATACAAGCAACAAGTTACGGTCATACAGTCATAAGTGGTAGGATAAGTGGTGATAGAAATGATGAGAAGATTAATAGTAATAGTAGTGCAGACTTAGTGAATAGTTTGACAGTGTTGAGGGAATTATTTCTTTAGCAGAGTGATGGCGTTTGGGAAAAAACTGTTCTTGTGTCTAGTTGTTCTGGTGTGTGCTCTGCAGCATCATTTTGAGGGTAAGAGTTGAAACAATTTATGTCCAGGATGCGAGGGGTCTGTAAATATTTTCACAGCCCCCTTTTTGACTCATACAGTATACAGGTCCTCAATGGAAGGCAGGTTGGTAGTCATTGTTTTTTCTACAGTTCTAATTATCCTCTGAAGTCTGTGTCTGTCTTGTTGGGTTGCAGAATATAGAATAATAAAGTTGGGCATAATCTTGGAAGTCTTCTAGTCCAACTCCCTGCTCCAGCAGGAGACCCTATGCCATTCCAGACAAATAGCTATCCAATCTCTTCTTAAAAACCTCCGGTGTCGGAGCACCCACAAACTTCTGGATGGCAACTCATTCCAGTTATTCATTGTTCTTACCGTCAGGATATTTCTCCTTAATTCTAAGTTGGATCTCTCTTTGATAAGTTTCTATTCATTACTTTTTCTCTTGCCTTCAGATGTTTTGGAGAATAGGTTGCTACCAGGGGTGAAATCCAGCAGGTGCTGACAGATTCTGGAGAACCGGTAGTGGAAATTTTGAGTAGTTTGGAGAACCGGTAAATACCACCTCTGCCTGGCCCCGCCCCCAATCTATTCGCTGCCTCCCGAGTTCCAGCTGATCGGCTAGAAGGAAAAAATCAGGGCTCACTTGACAAAGAAGAGAAAAAGAAACAAGACACCTTAGCTTTACATTGAGAAGCCAAGAAGCCTCCCAACTGATCGGTTAGAACCAATCTGCTCCTTGTAAACCACTCAGTGGTGGTAGATTGGCAATTGAGGCCAAGCTGCCTGAAAGCGGTTTCCGATGCTCTCGGTGGTGCACAGCGGCAAAAAAACTGTTTAAACTCTTGCCGCAGCACTTCAAAGGGCCGCCCTACAGCTGATCAGTGGTAAAAGGCAGTGTGGTGGTAGACCAGTGCGCTCCAAAAACAAATGGGTAGACCAGTATGACTCTGCAAGCAGTTAAAAGCTTGGTAGACCAGTACCTCTGCTAAATGCTAAAGAATTGTTTTTCACATGACCATCAAACCATGCCCACAAAATAAGCCACGCCGACAGAACCGGTAGTAAAAAAAATTAGAACTCACCCCTGGTTTACATCACAGTGTTGCAACCCACTTTTTTACATGTCACATTATCTTGCACAAAAGAAACAAATGTGCAATCATCCTTAAAATCTTATTTTGCTTGCAAGTTGCATGACGAAGGGCGAATTTGTATATTTTGGTCCATTTTTGCTTTGCCTCCTTCCAAAACATTAATTTGTTTCATCCTCTTTCCATGTTGATGCCCATACTATTTAAAAAAAGCCTATGCAAGCATTTGTATTTACTTTCACCTGTATATTATGCACATTTAAATAATAAATATATCCAAATAACTGCCTGCCTTTGTGTTGTAAATACAAATTTCTCTACCGCATGTATTTTTATGTGCATCCTCCTTCTTAAAAATAATCTAACCCATGAAATTCAGGTGTGGAAAATCATCTGGGACAGAACTGTAAAATCTGAAATGGAATATATTTAGATTTGGGGAAGAAGCATTTCAGAGTTATTTCAGAAGGAAATGAACTGATTTTATTCCAAAAGTACTTTAGCATTTTCTGTTTTCTCTCAAGTAATTTTTTATTGTTTTTTCCAAAGTATTTATTTTATTTTTCAAAAATGTGGTAAAATTACATCTTAACAGATACTATTTTGCAAATGAGAATTATAGATACTGTTCAAAAGAAAGCTTTAACTAATTCTTGTCTTTAAGAATTTCATGGATATTTAGAAACAAATGAATATTCTTCGACAAACAGTAGTGGTTCCTTGGGATTGGGTGTTTAATCTCATTTTATTGTATTACTAATCTTATTGAAAAATAATTGCCTCCCTTTTCTTATTGATACCATGGTGAGATATGCTATAAAACTATTTTGATAAAGATAAAACAAGCTATGTGTTATTAATAAGAAGAATAAAGGGATTTACATACTTTCCATTGGGAGAATCTGTTCTTTGGAAATGGCTTGGATCCTAATAGTTTTCCCACTGGCTAAAAGGGACACTTAAATCCTATTGCTGTCATCAGCTCCTTTAAAACTGCAACTTATAGAATAGAATAGAATAACAGAGTTGGAAGGGACCTTGGAGGTCTTCTAGTCCAAACCCCTGCTTAGGCAGGAAACCCTACACTACTTCTGACAAATTGTTATCCAACCTCTTCTTAAAACTTCCAGTGTTGGAGCATTCACAACTTCTGGAGGCAAGTTGTTCCACTGATTAATTGTTCTAACTGTCAGGAAATTTCTCCTTAGTTTTAACTTGTTTCTCTCCTCGATTAGTTTCCATCCATTGCTTCTTGTCCTGCCCTCAGCTGCTTTGGAGAATAGCTTGACTCCCTCTTTCTTGTGACAGCCCCTGAGATATTGGAAGACTGCTATCATGTCTCCCCTAGACCTTCTTTTCATCAAACTAGACATACCCAGTTTCTGCAACCATTCTTCATATGTTTTAGCCTCCAGTCCCCTAATCATCTTTGTTGCTCTTCTCTGCACTCTTTCTAGAGTCTCCACACCTTTTTTACATTGTGGCAACCAAAACTGGATGCAGTATTCCAAGGGTGGCCTTACCAAGGCATTATAAATTGGTATTAGCATTTCACATGATCTTGATTCTATCCCTCTGTTTAAGCAGCCTAGAACTGTGTTGGCTTCTTTGGCAGCTGCTGCACATTGCTGGCTCCTATTTAAATGAAATCTGTCTGCCCAATAAACATAGATGGATCAGATTGCCTGAATAACTAGACTTGGAGGGACTTCTGTTTTTATAACTTTTTATAACCAGTAGAGAATAGAGAATGAGCTGTGATGGCACAGTGGTTAAAATGCTGTATTGCAGGCTAACTCTGCCGACTGCCAGCAGTTCAATCCTCATCAGCTCAAGGTTGACTCAGCCTTCCATTTTCCGAGGTGGCTAAAATGAGGACCCAGATTATTGGGGGAAAGATGCTGATTCTGTAAACCTCTTACCAAGGGCTGTGAACTGCATGTAAGTCTAAGTGCTATTGCTATTTGTAGCTCAGGGTTCAGCTATGGAATCCTTGGTGCTCTCTGAATTTGGTGGTTTTCTTGCAGACATTTAATTATCAAACTAGGTATCAGACAGAATGAAACATCAGAGAGCACCAAGGACCCCAGAGTTATACCTTTTTGTGCGTTAAAACCCACTTTTGCACTTCTCCTCCATCACACAGCAAACAACTCCTTTAAGGAAGATAATAAAATATACAGCAATTCAATCACTCTTGGTATCAGTCCCAGTCCAGATGTTAAGCCAACAAAGGGCCAGAATTATCATAATACCCAAGTCCTCACATCTGGTCCAAAGCCAAATTTTCCAGAGAGGTTGCCCTAGGCTTGAAGTTAACAAGCAAGATCAGGTCATTCCAGTGTTTGAATACCCACCCCTCACCCCCCCAAAAAAAAGATCAGCAGAACTCCTGTTCTCTGCCCACCTATAGACACTGATGATCAAACTGAAACTGTAGTTGCTGGATGATTTCGAAGGAACAACCCAAGTGATTGCAACAAAGTTTGTGTGTGTAAAAGGTCGTCAAAGAAATATGTTTCTAACAAGATCTCAATGGCAGATCCCAGAATCCTTGGTTAGACCATAGCCTCTTTTTTAACCTGGCTTCTGTCCTGAAGCCAGTAGACCATGTTGCCTACCAAGCATATCAATGACCCTTTATTTGGGAGGTTGATCCCAAAACAGTCTCCTTATCTCAAAATGGTGAGAAAGGTATAGAATCAAGATCACGTGAAGTGTTAATATCACTTTATAATGCCTTAGTAAGGCCACCCTTGGAATACTGCATTCAGTTTTGGTCACCACGATGTAAAAAAGATGTGGAGACTCTAGAAAGAGTGCAGAGAAGAGCAACAAAAATGATTAGGGGACTGGAGGCTAAAACATATGAAGAACGGTTGCAGGAACTGGGTGTGTCTAGTTTAATGAAAAGAAGGTCTAGGGGAGACATGATAGCAGTGTTCCAATATCTCAGGGGCTGCCACAAAGAAGAGGGAGTCATGCTATTATCCAAAGCACATGAGAGCAGTAGAAGAAGCAATGGGTGGAAACTAATCAAGGAGAGAAGCAACTTAGAACTAAGGAGAAATTTCCTGACAGAGATAAAACAATCAGTGGAACGACTTGCCTCCAGAAGTTGTGAATGCTCCAACACTGGAAGTTTTTAAGATGTTGGATAACCATTTGTCTGAAGTGGTGTAGGCTTTGCTGCCTAAGCAGGGGGTTGGACTAGAAGACCTCCAAGGTCCCTTCCAACTCTGTTATTCTATTTCTATTTCTATAACACAGACAGCGCCCTGATGTGGCGACAGAATGTATGAAGGTGCTTGATTCATGCCACTTGCATGCTAGTATAGTGATAGATGTGGCCTTCATTTGACCCTTTGAGTGGCCTCTAGTTGGCCATCTCTGATTAGATTTTCAGGAATGCCCTTTCTCATCTCTCTCTGTCCCTTTCTCTTTCTCTCTAGGCTAGCTCCAAAGAACCTAGAAAAACCTCATACCTCTCTTCAGACAAGCACCAGTTAGATTATTAAGGATTGAAGCTGAATTTCTTTTAAAGTCTACCCTTACTCCTTGCTAGCTTGAGAGAATCATGTTTGGTAAGTGTATTCATTTTACAGTTCTCTAACTTATTATCCTTAGTTTTGTGTATGTGTGTGTTTGTGTGTGTTGTCTCTGCCGGTTAATAAAGGGGAGGTGTTGTGAAGAGAGACGAAATGAGGAAGGGAGGGTTTTTGATTCTGACCCAGGTTAAGTAATAATTGCAAGGAATTGTTTTGATATTATGTTAATGCATGTTAATGCATTATCCCCAATTTAAAGTTAATCACTAAAATTATCCTTGTGGTTCTGGAGGAAGGGAGCCATCCTGTAATGAAATAAGATTTGCTGAGGTGTGGCTAATATGGAAATTGAAGTCCCTAAGTGTTTTGAGTTAACTCTCAGCTTGCTACCGGGTTTTCATTACAGTCTTAACTAACTTTAAGTTTCAGAATCGGAATCCCCCTCTGCTATGATTTAGGGATATACAAAAATAAATCTGGATATATTTTTTTCATTTCATATTTCAACATGTTGTGATTCATTCATGCAAGAACTGCTGTGGCATAAAGAACAGCTGATAGGGATCTGTTGCCGTCTACAGCGCTTGGTGGAAAAGTTAATTAAAAACAGCGTACATTTGAGAAAGGAAGTTATATAAAACCAGTGGGAAAAGTTGACATGAAAATATTTGGCTTAATTAGCTAGCTAACCTAAACGGAAGGGTTGTCTGAAGTTACCTGAAGGTTGAATCATTTCAACTGGACTAATTTTGTTGTGAGTTTGAGAGACGTTTTGCTGCCCACCCAGGCAGCTTCCTCAAAATTAGTCCAGTGTCAATGAGTCAACCTTCACACAACTTTATTTATTTATTTATTTATTCAATTTATATGCCGCCTTTCTCCGGAGACTCAGGGCGGCTTCAGACAGCTCCACCTCAATCATTCTATGATTTAGAATCTTCATTGACAGCTTACCTTAACTGATCTCAAAGGGATGGGAGACCATCAGGAACATCAGGATGGTAGAATTTAGAGGTGGTATTCAGCAGGTTCTGACCAGTTCTGGAGAACCGGTAGCGGAAATTTTGAGTAGTTCGGAGAACCGGTAAATACCACCTCTGACTGGCCATGCCCCCATCTATTCTCTGCATCCCGAGTCCCAGCTGATCGGGAGGGAATGGGGATTTTGCAGTATCCTTCCCCTGGAGAGGGGAGGGAATGAAGATTTTACAGTTTCCTTCCCCTGCCACAACCACCAAGCCATGCCCACCAAGCCATGCCCACAGAACTGGTAGCAAAAATATTTGAATCCCACCACTGATAGAATTGATTTGGAAAATGAGAATTGGGGATGGGGGAGCATGCTGGAAGAAAGCAATGGTTAATCCTGTCCAAAGTGATTCACAAAAACAACGACAGATAGATAGATGATAGGTAGATAGATGATAGATAGATAGATAGATAGATAGATAGATAGATAGAT